>MU182087.1:586032-607460 GCA_016904865.1 Pissodes strobi
TGTTTGAGTTTTTCAATTGCATTAATTTTTCTATTTTCTTTTTCTTGAATTTATTTAAGTTTTTCATTTTCCTTTTTCTACTGATATTCTTGCCAATCTGATGAACTGGTACTTTTTCTTTAGATCTTTTTTGTAGTATTTTTTGTGTAATTTTGAATCTAAAAGCTATTAAAAAATGCTTTGCCCCAGTATCCGTCACCCCTATGGCCCAGGACTCGTCACCGTACTTTAATAATGATTTACTAAAAACTGAACCAACAATGTATTTGACGATTTCTGGACAGCACACTTTTATAATTCTAGTTCATCATTTTGTTTTTCAAGAATTTAATATTTCTGTTCTAAAAATAAAATTTAAAAATCACTGTTTTGATTCAAAATCCGTCACCATTGACGAGTACTAGGTCAGATAGAAATTTAACTACCCAGTTTCCCTCATTCATATTTTTAGAAAGCAAAAAAAAGATTTTTTTTGACACATAATTATGATAATTGACAATCATAAGCATTATGCTTTAACTTAAATATGGTAATTCAGATCTAATATCAATAAGTTTCACGTAATATCAAAAAAATTTAATAGATGCAAATCACTTACCTTAGAACAAAACACACCCTACTCCCACTGTTGATGAACCACAACTAAATATGATTTTTCTTCATATTCTAGTCTAGGTGCATTAATTTTGAGCCTTCACGCATGCGTACGTGCTAATTCATATGGTTTTTAAAGTTGCTTTAACTTGCTCTTTTTTATTTTGAACATTGCCTTGGGTTAATTTTTTTTGGTTACGCCTTCGCGCCCCGGAGCGTGCGAAGCCAGCGGAGGGACATGCGTGAAGTGAAATATTAAAACAGCACTGGACTGCTTCCAAATGCGCAGGTCCGAAGGTCGAAAGTTTGGTGTAGGTAGACGCGAGTGCCTTTCTGCAGGTGTAATATTGACGTCGGACTCTCGGAATTTGATTGCGTGGTTGTCAAATGTGTAAGGAAATCACTAAACGTCTTGGTTTTTCAGTTTTTGGGTTACAAATATTTAAAAACGAAATAAAAAAAATTAAACTGAGGAGTAGATACTCGGTATCTGACGAGTACTGGGTCACTTACCTTACTTATTAATAATTATTACAAATTTAGTAGGGAACTATTAAAATATTTAAAACATTTTAATTTAAAAACTAAATAACTATATCATATCGACTTATTACAATTGCATAATTAGAATTTGTAATTGAATCATTTATATATATGGGAAATTTGGTTTGGTTTAATGCAAATAACATTCACCATCATGGTTATGTTTTTTATTCGTTTTCGACACCACGACCTTTTTGTTTTTTTCAACGATTTTAACGACTTTTGGGCGAAAATTGGGCGTGGCACCTCAAAAACTTGGATTGGCACCCACCTGCACCCGCGGCGCGGCGGGCAGTACAGCAACAGAAAGGTGCCCACCTAAAATAAGTGCAGGCTGTAAAGTGCCGACCCGGAAAAAAGATGCTGGCGACGCCACTGCTTATTAAAAGTATTGTTTGCAAAAATATTAGGATTTGCATGCCTAATTTTAATTAAAAAATTGTTGTGCGTACACACATGTACCCGAGCGTAGCCCCATACCAAAGCTAGCCGAAAAAATAATAAAACACAATGGCCAGCCTGCAACTCTGCAGGCCTTGGCGGCTCCATCAAAAGAGCTTCAGGTAAGTTCTCGTGGTAGGATATTAATTTGTAGCAGGCCGCCTCGTTATATAAACGGCACTGGACCTCTAATATTCAGTGCTAATACCTTGGGCTACGTCATGAATAATCTAGTGGCTTTGTGTGCGGTTTTGTTGGTAGCAGTCTGCCATCTCGCTAAGGCGTACGACTTTCAAGACGCTGACTTTAGTAAGTTTGGATTCCTTAAGATTGCTTTTTTAATATTTTAAAGGGTTCCGCTGAAAATTTTGACGTGATGATTTATCAAGCCATAAATAAGAGTATAAATTTCTTTTCTAAAAATTGAATTTAAAATAATATGTGTATATAAATCCTTCAGGCTGAAATTAAATTCTATTTCGTTATTTTCCTTAACTGAACCTATAATAATAACTTCATAGAAAATGCGCTAACATATAATTTCAATTTATAAGTTAACGATTATTTCAGAAAATAAAAATAAAATGGAAACTGCTTTTATATCATCACAACTTCCAATTTTAAGTGAAGACTAAATACATTTTGCCAGTGTGCCAGTAGCTAAATTATTTCGTATTCCCTGTTTAAGATAAATTCTCCTAACTTCTCATTCTTATGTCAAAAAATATCGAATTATTTAGGGAACATTAGTTGAATTTTTCGATCATTTATTTTTATGTTTAAATTGTCTTAGAAAGTTTTTTTCGGCGTCGTTGTTGAAAATAATCAATTGATGTTAATATTTAAAATAACACGAGGAATGACATAAAACTTATTATTTCGAATTGCATTTTTCTAGGACATTTTTAATTAAACGATGTCTTGCCCTAGGTCTTTCATAAAATCAAAACGTTTCCAATATAATATGTTTTTTGAGTCAGAACCTACTGACTCAATATTCAAGTTGAGTCCAAAGTTCGATAGGTACCTATTTTAATAGCAAACGTTTTTTGTCTCTGATTAAAGCGCAAACATTATATCTCTTTCATGTTTTAACTGGATCGTCAGGATTTTTTGGATTATAATTCCATTACTAAACTGATCAGGTACTAATTTATTTATTAGCAAGGATATTACAACCAAGAATAAATTCAATAATTAAAAATAAAATCTGACACAAAAACAACTCTGAGAATTCTAAATTTGAAATAGGTTCCTTTTGAAATAAATGAACCAAGGAAAAGAAAATATAAATTGAAATCACCGTCTCATTTCTATATTCAAAAATATTCAATTATTATGTGATAGATAAACTAGCTATCGTCTGTTTATTCGGTTTAAACTTTTTTAAAATAAATGATAAAATATCATCATGTTCTTCATCATTTAAATTCCTTTATTTATAGCTAATATTTAAAATGACACAAGCTCTTAGTTAGGCCGGTACGCCATTCAGTATAAACTTTTTTTAAAATAAAACCTATATTGTTATACTGAACATTTTGACGTGATATTTTAACTTGACATAATAGAGAATATAATTTTCTTTTATAAAAAGTGTTAGAATTTAAGTTAAAATAACTTAAGCATATTTGCAATTTTTTGATAATTATTTACCAAATTTTAAATGAGGAGTAAATGCATTTTGCTAAGTGTGCCAGTAGTTAAATTATTTTATATTCCCTGCTTAAGAAAAATCCTCGGTAATTTCTCGTTCTTATGTCAAAAATTATCGAATTATTTGCGGAACATCAAGTGAATTTTTCGATCATATCTATGTTTAAATTATCTAATATATATTTTGGCGTCATTGTAAGAAATAATAAGAAATAGATGTTAATATTTAAAACAACAGGAGGAATGTCAAAAAATTTATTAGTTCGAAATGCTTTTTTCTATATTTATAATTATATACATGTCTTGCACTCGGTTTGTCATAACGCCACAACATTGCCCAAAATAACATATTTTTGTGTCAGAATCTACTTCTTCAATATTCAAGTTGTATCCAAAGTTCGATACTCGTTATAGCAAGCTTTGTTTGTTTCTGAATGATGCGAAAAAATTATATCTCTTTCGTATTTTAACTAGATCCTCAGGGTTTTTTGGAGTTTAATTCCATGATAGAACTGATTAGGTACTGACTTATCTATTATAAATAGAAAGGTTATCACAACCATTGATTTAATTTCAAGAATTAAAAATATAATCTGAGAACGGGCACAAAAACAATTCTGAAAATAGTATTTGATACTGCGAAAAAGTTCCAGTGGAGAATTCTAATTTAATTTGAAATAGGTGCTTTTTGAAATAAATGCAGCAAGGAAAATAAGTTATTGTCATCTTTTCAGTTCTTTGTTCAAAAATGTTTAATCATTTTTGAAAGATTAACTGGCTATTATCAGTTTCTTAGGCTTAAACCGAGGCTTAAATTTTCTTAAAATAAATTGTCGATTACCTTTGAATTAAAAATATAACATTGACTTCCCGTGTTTTTCCCCAATTTTTTAAATTACATAAGCTCTTAGTTACGCCGTCGATACGTCATTCAATATACACTTTTTTTAAGGTAGGTCCTATATTGTTATAGTTAAAATCTTGACGTGATAATTTACCAGAGCTCCTTTGTCTGGCGCACTGCATCACTGTGGAACTCACTTCCAGGACATCTGTTTCCCACTAATTGCAACCTACAAATATTCAAGAACCGTGTCAATCAACATCTTCGCACACACACCGCTCGTCGAGCGCCATAGGATCTCCCTTTAGTGTGTGTGCCACTGCCATAAAAAAATGCCATAAAACAGATTATAATTTTCTTTTATAAAAAGTGATCGAATTTAAGTTAATAAAATTTAAGCATATTTGCATTTTTTTGGTAATTATTTCAAATATTTTTACATGTATAAGCTCCACCCTTCCAGGTTGAAATTAAATTCTATTTCGTAATTTCCTTTAGTAAGCATATCGCAATATAAATTAATTTTAAAACTGGCACAAGAACGAGTCTGAAAATAGCAATTAATGCTGCGAAAAAGTTCCAGTGGAAAATTCTAAATTAATTTGAAATAGGTAACTTTTGGAACAAAGGCCATAAGAAAAAAATATAAAAATTATAATCTTCTTCTTATTTCTATGTTAAAAAATATTCTTTAACTGATTTCTCGAAATCCTTTGAATTAAAAATATAAAATATCATCATATTCATCGTTACTTAAATTTATAGGGAACATTGGTCGTGTGGTACCTTGTTTGAAAGGAATTTAGATTCAATTTAGAGAGCTCATTTGATAATCTGCCAATTAGTTTTTGTGATATTTGCTGTTCAAATTGCCACGGATAAAATGAACACTAAAATTTTAAGTTTTTAAAGCTTACTAAAATTTCCCTCGGATCCGCCGATTTTATTTGCAAAAAGTGTAGTTAAACGCCTTTCGATTTTTTAAGGCGTTTTTTTTAAATGGTACTCTAAAAGCCTCTGTTTCGGTGTTTGTAAAAAATATTTTTGTGATACCATCAAAAGTTTTACAAAAATTTTGAGCAAATCATGGGCGTCTTCATTATTAAATTATCCTTCATTATTTAATTATCCTTATTATATTTTTTGGTTGGCCCTTAATCACAAACTAGAAATTGCAAATTTAAAACGAGAAGTTTCAAATTAGTAATATCCACTCCAGCGTCGGCCAACATAGTAGCCGAATTGCGTCTATAACAGTGTCCAGTAAAGGTGTCTGGATTTGGAAGTCTCAAAAAAGCAGCCACGTCCGATGCCATCAAACCAAACTTATTAATGCCGCCAACAGTTTGTGTACCTAGTACATTTACCTTTTTGGAAATTGGCAAAAAACCTTTGATGCGGTGTACTTTGGGACGCAGAGACATGTACTTCCTGATTAAATTTAGATTCTTTTTCTCCAGCTATAACAAAGTTTTTACTTTGGTGAGTCTTGATATTTGGCATTTTCACCAAAAACAAATATTTTCCTTCAACTACGTTTTCACACAACAGTTGAGTCAATTCTTCACGTTTACAGGGTCCAGCGATTCCAATTGTTATAGTTGCGACTTTAATTAGTACCTAAATTAGGTATCGTCGGGCGCATTGCTTCAAAATTTTTCAAAATATTCGTGGATTAAAACTTTAGACTTTTTTGGTCTAAAATCTACCGTTTTTTAAGCAATCACTTTAAAATGCGTGCTAATATCAACACATTTCCTAATTTTTAGCACAGATTTTACCATTGAGTACTTGGACCCCATTGTAGAATGTTGAAAATTGTTTGAAATGCCTTGAAAGTAAACTAGAAGCACCTCTTCTTTACTAACCTTGCTTATTTTCTTGTCAGCGCACCATTTGATGTACTTTTCGTATTCTTGAATCTTTGGATTTTTCTGGAAGCAAATCTAAATCTATTTCTTTTGCTACGCTCATGATATGTTCCTGAACCCCGCCTTCCATTGCCAGATTGTCAAATTCACTTAAATTCATTCTAATAATACAAAATTACGGAAAATACGCACATATAAAATCAATTAATATCAAATAATTAATAATAATACCGAAATGTCAGTTTGTTGATTTCTAAAAATTGTGACTTAAGCGTTCGTAGTATTTTGGAAACCTGGTAGCTAAGCAAAACCAAATGTATTAAGCCTGCTACACACTCTGAGATATGAATCATATGACATTGCTAATTTTCAAATATTAGTGCATGAAAACCAATTTTCCGCATGGGTATCGGTTGTAGAGAAATTTCTTTGTGGGCCAGGAAAGGAACATTCTATTTTAACATGGTGGTATTTAAAATAACTTGTTGAAATTAGCTTAAATAATGTGAGAGTTCATTTCAAAAAGTTATAGATAAATATTAAGTTTTCCACACTAATGCGCTTTATGTTTTACCCCCAACACGTGCAAATTAATGATAAAGTTGAAGTTCTTGCCGCCAGCAAATTTATATTTTAAAGTATTAATTTCCCAACCACTATCCCTTTGAGTACTACATAGATCTAAAGTCCATTTCTTTTAGCTAACCTAATCTTTGATGTTTTAGGAGAGTTTACGCAACTTTATTAGAAACATCTTTAGAGTTTTTTGCAAAAACGATTATTCTCCTCATCTAGTCATTTGGAACTGTAATGAGCACATTAAAAAAATCGCAAAGGTTCACAATAACATAATCTCTTATATCTTCACAATTTGATTGACAGGTTCTTATTTCCAACCGTAGATTAACCATTATTATACTACTTCGACTTCGGGATTTTAATTGCTGGTATAAAAAAGTCAACGTAACGAATATTTTCAATTATTAAAGTGTAAATTTGCTTGGCGGCTCGGATCAGTAACCTGAAATGCCCGTAAAAAGCCTTGGCATTGATGGATCGTTCATCTAGAAGAGATACCGATCGTTAACATACTAGTTATTAGCGGTTGTATTATACACGGTGATTTTCACATAGGTACTAAATAAGTAGGTTACAGGATGTTTGCAGATTTCATGAATAACTTTAATATAGGCCAGTGAACTGCATGCAGTGCACGTTCCTTAAACTCCCACCCTCCCATTGTTACCTCTCAAGCTGTTTCAGATTGCATCCTGAATTTGGAGGGATTACATAAGAAATTGAATACTACTACTCCATATAAAAATGATAGGTGAATTTAGAGCCTTTTTTATAAATGCGATGGGAGATCATTATTTGAAGATCATTATTTTGAAGATCTCAGAGTCCCAAACCCTTCCCCAGAGATTGACGATGCTGCCACTGTCAGAACCACAATGAGAGTTTATTGAATTCCAAAGTGTATCGTGATTCCAAATCACTTTTAACTGGACACAGGCAGTTTACTGATTTGATTATTTTTTAAACAAAATACTGCCCTTTACCATATTATGTATATTAGGTAATTAATTTCTCGTGATAGACCTGTCAAATTATGGCTAAGTATTTAAGACCTTCAAAATAACGGGTCACGTGTCCTCCCTGGATTAGTTTCAAAATAGCATCGGTTGTCAATTTATCTCCAAGTTTTATGTTAAATGATAATATTCTATCCCAGATTTAATTTCTCAAAATATCGTGGCGATATCGGTGAAACGGTTCGGACTCTAACACGGAGCTTGATCTTTAGACATTCACAACATAATTAATTTCTAATATTGGAATAAAAAAATTGATATCTTCAATAAATGAACGAGATGTCATTACCATGAAATCAGTTGTAATATTTTACGAAAATGTGAAAGAGTATTCAAACTTAAAATAAAAGGTAAGCATCGATGCAGACATTGATCAGATTTTAAAAAATTTAGTCAATCAAATCTAAAAAGCATAATAGACAAATAAGAACCGGAAAATTATAAGCAAAATGACATCAGATGGTACCAATTAACATTAACTGAGAGAACCTGGTAACGCCCATTGCAATTTCTCGCCAATTTATGGTACGTCATAACCACTAAGAGATTATTTTGGAAATTATTATAATTAGATGTACCAAAATTTAATCTTGAAAATTTAATCTTGAATTTCTTTTATTAACTTGCCTGCAATTTAGCGATATTACCTGTGCTCATTAACTTTTTTGAGATTTGTTATTTTTATCTCTACCCATATTGACTTTATTCTGTGATGAGTCCCTAAACTTGAAATTTTGAAACAATTTACTAAAAGCTTCGAACTTGTCTACATTACATATGTATTCATTTCTTATACACCTCTACGATACTCAGTACTAAGTTTTTGTAGTGCGAATAACCTTGAGCAAAACATCAAAGTCATATCTGTTGTGTTAGTTGAAGGTCAGTTTTGTTGCCGGCAGTAAAAATATTTTTGTCTATTGAACTCGTTATGAAATCAAATAGAACGTAGCATTCAGGCGCTTATATCTTGTAGTCCAAGCGTCTTTGAAATATATGTGACACGGCTTACCGATAGAATTAATATTTGTCGATTCATCCGTAATAATAATAGCTTATCTAGCTCTCGTGCCAAAAGGCGATAAGAATGAATGAGAAATAATATCATGTGCATCATCATCGTTCACATAAATTGAATCAGCCGCTGAACCTAAATCAACCGCTCAGCCGCTAGATGGTATCTACTTCTGTGGACCCGTAACTAGGTCAATTTACACTCAAAAATATGCGGAAGTTTTATGTTGCTCTTCTATGTAATTTGAGTTGGCTTTTCCATTTTTTTATTTTGCCACCTCGTATGTTTGTCGCTCTCGCCGCCATATTGTAATAAATTGCAAAAAAAAAGAAATTTGTCAATATATCTCGTTACTCATTGCTTTTACAGGAAAAATAGCTATGGAGTAAATTAAACTACATAAGATTCTCTACAAAATTGGTCCTTATAATTTTTTCCATAACATTAGTCGTTTTAGCGTACGAGAATTACGAAGTTGAGCAAGTACGCAGCGTGTTAACCAATACGAATATTGATGTATTGACAGGTGTACGTATAGAAAATGAATTAATCCCTGTAAATCCATTTTAGATTTTTCAAAGAATGTGTATTGCGAAAAAATCTGACGAAGAACTGGAACAATTCCTTTCGTACGAGTCTGTTCCATTCCCTTTATTACTTTTCAATGAAGGATACATGCGCAAAGACGTAAAGCCTTTCCTTTATACAGATTTTAAAGAATGTGCTACTAATGTTGATTTCAGAAACCTTATACATTTCATAGACGATGCATCGTGTTGTCTGGAATCGCGTAGACTCATTTGCATCTATCTGCAACAGTTGTGTTTCTTTCGTTCAATCACAATGTGAAACGATTGTCAACGTCATATTTGAAGAATGTTAAAGATCAGGGTATAAAATACATGGAGGTCCCGACGATTACGGATTCATTCTTCAACAGAAATATTGTTGTTTGACGAGTGATGATTCCGATCGTATCGCAAGAAAAGCTTCTAAGTAACGATACAAATAGAATCGAGAAATTTGAAGCTGCTTATATACTAGTAAAACAAGCCAGGTATATGCGGATAGGCTCATAATAAACACATAATAATCAGAGCAATAAACAATATTTTGCAGCTACGTATTCAATAAACAGTATAGCAGATAAAATTGTTGCAGAAAACATACTATTCTTGTTCGCATTTAGCGATTGCGACACGACGTCATCTCTTTTAAATCAGGGCAAACTCAAACTTCTTAATGTGTTGCGAAAAATAACCCTAATCTTGACGAAGTTGTAAAAGTATTTATAGAAAAGGATACCCACAAATAAGTTATAACTAAAGCTGTAGGTTACCTCTTCTTAGACCTTACGGCTATAAAAAATAGGAATTTATAGATCTCAGCACTTATGCTTCAGAAAATCAGCAAACAGGAATAAATCAAACACCGCGTCCTTGCCTCCCACAAAAGGAGCAGCAAGACAACATTCTTTCAGAACATATCATCAGGTAGTGCAATGGATTGGTAACGAAAAACCTGCAGAACAATGGGGTATGGAAGAAGAACAAAAATGGTCTTGTCCCTGTGACTACACTGCAAGCTAATGCTTCGGAAGTACTTCTTCGACTAATTTCTTGTAAATGCAAAACAGGATGTCGGGGAGCATGTGGGCGTACAAAAGCAGAGCTCAACTGTTCTATAATTTGCTAAAACTGTGGGAATAAATGTGATAACATGCCTCAAGTTTTGGAAGACAGTGATGAAGAACGAGGAAAACGAAGATTCTGAAATAATCTCAGCACCGCTGCTCTATGATATGGATGCAGAAAGTAGAGAATTATTTGCTAGGCCAGCGATCCCTCACGACTCTCAGACTTTATTACCTACACCGAGCAAAAACATAGATTAAACTGGCCTCTTAGGGTTAGCAAAGCTACAAAAATTAGTGTAATTTCCACGTAACAACTAATATGTAGATTAGACCTACTGGGGAAACCTCAGAAAAAAAAAAACATGCCATATACCATACCTCAAACTGCACGTTAAATGGTGACCTTTTTAGCCTCTTGTCTAAAATGGGATGGGGCTATGAACAAAATGGTATGGACCAATTTTGTAGAGAAAATTATTTAGTTTAAGTTACCACATAGCCATTTTTACTATAAAAGCAATGAGTAATGAGATATCTTGAAACATCCCTCGGCGACGGCAGCAAAGATACGAGATGGCAAAATGCAAAATCGGAAAGATCAGTTCAAAATACATAAAATCGCCAAATATCAAAACTCCTGCAATTTTTTCCAGCTAAAGGCAATGTACAGCACGTAATTACTGGACCACCATAAAGAATTATTCAACTCTCACTTCCTTTCAACACATGTATAGTAACTAATGAAGTATTTTTACTAGTGAAATTTATAGAATTGCTGTAACTATCAAAAACTATATAAGTAAATTAGACTGATGTTGATTAAACTTAAGTTCAAGGACTGCAAGGTCTCTTTCAATAAGACCTAAATGTAATAAAACAAATTAGCATCTATAGTGAATTTAATATCAATCAATGGAGAACTGGATTATCTAATATGCAATAAAGAGAGCTATTTTGATCGTGTGTGACTTTTATATTATGTTTTTAATTTGTATGCTTCTAAATGACTTACGATATGAATTCTAACCCAAACTAATCGATAGATCACATGAAACATGATGCCAGGGAGATTCACTTTGTCTACCTACACATATTTAGAAAGTAGTTCGTCTTTAATTTTTTGGTGTAATAATTATATGTATCTCATTTTCATACTTAACTTTTCCTATATTCTAACTTATTGAATCTACGCGGCTGAACAATATTTGTTAATATATTGTTATGTTGCCGGTGAGTTATTAGATCCGCTGTTGACATAACATTTATCAATAGCATTGGGATAACATATGCTAGAGATTGCTTCTTTCTCTACTGCAAAGTTGATTAATACTCTTAATGCATTTCAGTTAAATAATTCCGCTAGTTTATCATCGCAGCTAATCTAAATAATTAATCGTTAATACATCTTAATCAAGTATTGAGTTTTTTCCGCATAATTGAATATTTAAACAGACAGTAATTAGTTCACTCTTAGCGCGCTCATCAGATATTTCAGATCTCTATCAGCCAATCCCGTTACACAGCATTGATCTCAACGTACGCGAAGTTAATTAGATGTATGTAAATAGAGCAGCAGATGAAGTTGTAGTTTGAACTCAAAATTAGCGGAATGGAATGATTTCCTCCAACCATACTAGGGGGCGGGTAGGTTAATATACATGCGCCAATTGTATAAACAGTAGCTTCTACACTTTCACTTGTCAAGATAAAACACCCTCTAATATTTTAAATTGCTCCCCATACTTATCTGATTTTAATTAGTATCATTGGCAAAAGTTAATTTTTACTCAGTAAATTTTAAGGGTACTTAATTTATTCAGGAAGACCTGGTAAAGCTCAGCGCAGCAAATTAAAAATTTTCTCGGCACATTCGCGATTTTATTTAATACATTTTTCAAAATCGTTTTTTGGAACATAATAATTGCATTATTTAAAGAATCTAAGCTACTTTTGCCAACTTAAAGTAATTTGTTTAAAGAAAAAAAATTATTGAAGATATCACAAAAAGTTAAACGGTCAGCTTCTGAGCGATCTTCCTTACATAACCCATAAATTAGAAAAATAACAAACAATTTCTTTTACGTTGGGGTTTGGAACCTTCGGCAACAGCCACTAAAAACATAGTTTCATCCACAATACCCAAACAGAATTTTTGCACTCTACGCGCGTTTTGCTAACTATGTTAGCATCATCAGGAGATGATTAAAACTATTTTTTTAGGGGATGATTAACACTAAAATTAAACTCTACCTACCTCTTTTATACTACTGTTTGCTGCTTAATCAAGCGGAACTAAAAATAACCAATCTTGGAATCCCACTAGTCACGCTTGATCAACCAATACAATGGACTATACGAAATAGGCCCTCTATCTCTATTTATACTATTCTTACATTTAATAATTTCCATACTTTCAAATGCGTCTAATAATCTCCTATCAGTTATATTATGAAGTAATAAATTTTTAATTGTCATTCTATGATTATTATCAAAAGCATGCTCGGCAACACTTGATTTTTCTGCTCTACCATACTTTAAATGAGCTATGTGTTCTTTCAATCTCGTTTATATAGATCTTTTAGTTTGCCCAACATATTTTTGATTACAATCCATACATCCAATTTCATATATTCCACTTCTTTCTAATATTTAACTTTTTTCCTTTGGACCACCTAATAATTTCTTAATGTTAAACTGAGTCTGGTATACTAATTTTAAACCTACTTCCTTAAAAACTTTTTGGAGTCCTCTAGTATACTGAGGATTATATGGTATCGAAACATATTTTGTATTTTCATCCTGATTGACGAAAGAAGTTGAATCATGAATGGTCTTTCTAAGCAAATGCCTATTAATTAGCTTATTTATAAAGTTAGTATTAAAACCATTAACGTTCGCTATATTCATAATTGTTTCCTTTTCATTATTAAATATTTCTCTGCTTAGAGGAAAGTTAACCAAACGGTGTACTAAAAAATTAAAGCTGGCCATTTTATGTTGGTCGCAGTGGAAGGAGTCATTAGGAATATATCGGATAGTGGCAGTATTTTTTTCTGTAAATTTCAAATTATAGTGTGCTTTTATCGTTCCTAATAACTAAAGTATCCAAAAATGGTAGCTGGCCATTGTTCTCGACGTCCTAAGTAAATTTAATGGTGGGGAAACGATTATTTAGTTTTGTTACAAAATCTTCAATATTAGTGGTTTTTGTGTGGAAAATCGCGAAAATGTCATCCACATACCTGTGCCATACCCTTGGAAACTATTCGAACTCCTGACTGATTTCATTTTCAAATTTACTCATGAAATGATTAGCTAAGAACGGCGATAAACAGTTGCCCATTGCCGTGCCTTTAAGATGTTGGTAATAGTTATTTTTGTATTGAAAATAATTTTGATCCATGCAAAGTTAAATATTCTTGTTTGATTTCGTTATTAAAACTATTCATCTCAAGTAATTCCCCAAGGTATTGCAAGGTCTGTGGGCTTGGTACACTAGGGAACAATGAGCTAACATCATAGGGGATTAAAATTTCACCTTCATTAAGAATCATATCTTTAATTTTGTATATGAAATCTAAGGAATTTAATACTCCTGAATTCTATTGTTTTATAGGTAAATTTTCAAACTGGTTTGCTAGCCACTTGGATATATTATAAGTTGACGATCCTATTGCCGAGACTATGGGACGCATTGCCTTCCCAGGTTATTAATCTTGACAATATAGTTTGGGCATAGTAGGACTACTTACAAATAATTTGTATCTAATTTGATCAGAAATAAGGTTGCTACATTTCTTCAAAGTGATTTTAAGATGTGTTACCATCTTAGATAATGGATTCGTTGAGATTCTGTTATAGGGCCTGGATTCGATTAAATTATCAACCCGTTCATTGATTTTAATCATCTCCTGATGATGCACATGATTAGCGAAACGCGCGTCGAGTGCAAAAATTCAATTTCGGTATTGTGGATGAAACTCTATTTTTAGAACAATTTCTTCTGACTTTTTTTTTAAACAATAATAGTTATAGTTAAGATTATTATAGGCGTATTTCTTAAATATAAATAAAATTAAGATTATTTTCCATCAAATAATTTTATTTTATCATTAGTATGGGTTAGTTTGGGTTAGTGTTGTTATTGAACTTATGAAACTATCATAAAAATAAAAGTTAAAATCTTAATGCTATATTAAAACTTGAATTATTTTCTAATTTAACAATTAAATGTTCTAAACATTTTTATTTTAAAATTGTATAATGTTTGAAACTTTTAAATTAAAGTTAGTTTAATATTTTCACATGAGTTTGGATTAGTTTGGGTTAGTTTGGGTTGACGCAAAGAAAATAAGTCTGGCTCAAAGAATATACCTATTCAATATTACTTCAAATAGCAAATTTTTATTTAACGTAGAATATCATTATCTGTTAATATTTTACAATTTTTTTTCAAAATATCTCAACTTTCTAAAATAGCAAAAGAAGAAGGAATTGAACTATACTTTGAAATGTCAAACATTATTTTGTCTTTTTGATTTTTTTTAAGTTGTTTGCTCTCTTTATTCTAATACATCAATTATTTATGTTTTAAAGCAGATCATAGTAGTCGTCTAGTTTGCCCAACATATTTTTGGTTATAATCCATACATTCAATTTCATATATTCCACTTTTTTCCAACATTTCAATTTTGTCCTTTGAACCACCTAATAGTTTCTTAATGTTAAACTGAGTCTGGTATACTAATTTTAAACCTATTTCCTTAAAAACTTTTTGGAGTCCTCTAGTATACTGAGGATTATACGGTATCGAAACATATCTTGATTAACAAAAGAAGTGGAATCACGAATGGTCTTTCTAAACAAATGCCTATTAATTAGTCTATTTATTAAGTTAGTATTGAAACCATTAACTTCCGCTCTATTCCCAATTGTTTCCTTTTCCTTATTAAATCTTTCTCTGCTAAGAGGCAAGTTAACCATACGGTGTACTAAAAAATGAAAGCTGGCCATTTTATGTTGGTCGCAGTGGAAGGAATCATTAGGAATATATCGGTTAGTGGCAGTATTTTTTCTGTAAATATCAAATTCTAATGTGTTATTATCGTTCCTAATCACTAAAGCATCCAAGAACGGTAGTTGGCCATTGTTCTCGACTTCATAAGTAAATTTGATGGTGGGGAAACGGTTGTTTAGTTTTGTTACAAAATCTTCAATATTAGCGGTTTTTGTATCGAATATTGCGAAAATGTCATCCACATACCTATACCATACCCTTGGAAAATATTCGAACTCTTGGCTTATTTCATTTTCAAATTTACTCATGAAAAGGTTAGCTAAGAACGGTGATGAACAGTTGCCCATTGCCGTGCCTTCAAGTTGTTGGTAGTAGTCATTTTTATATTGAAAATAATTTTGATCCATGCAAAGTTTGGTTAAAGTTAAATATTCTAGTTTGATTTCATTTTACCACTGCAAAAATCGCTTTAGAGAATTATCTAGGGTAGCATTATGAGAATGCATCTTACCGATAAGGTTGTTATGGTGCTGGTGTTTTACAATAATGGAATTCAATCTAATGTTGCCCCTAGCGTGATTAGTTGCTTTGGAACCATTCAGCGAAATTAACAATTTTCTATGGTATTACTACTCGTTGAGTTAATTTGAAGTAGATGTTATTAATAATATAGACGGATCATTCGTTATCAAAATGCCAATCAGTTCAGCGGTTCTTTTAATAATTACCAGAAATAATAAATGCAGGAAGCAACGATTGAAAGCTTGGATTACAAATTTATTTGCTTGTTGGAGTATTGGGTAAGTTGCTATAGCAAACCGGCATTTATGGCAAATATTGCAGGACTACTTGCGATTTTAGAAAACTAAAGAGGCTAGTAAAAGAATTATATGCTGCAGATAACCAGATACTAGAATAATACTTAGACCTAAAAAAAAATCCGGAAAAATCGCGAAGGATGATTGATGAACTTGTAGATGATATGAATTTAAATTTAAGTGAAAAGCAACGACTCGAACAAGATATATACATGGATGTTGTTTGAATCGCTTGAACAAACGATCTAACAAACGAATTTACTTTTTTCAGTGCAGAGAGCATTGCCGTAGCATTCAGTTGAAATTAGGGAGATGTTCTGATACAAAAAAAAATACAAGCTGGTACGACCATATCGAATTAGAACTTACCTCAGATCTACCACTTGTCAAAGATGATAATGTGACCATTAAACAAAAAGGTACCAAAAATATAGGTGTTGATGAAATTATAAATATACTTGCAGCAAAAAAAAGATAGGAAGCTTTGAGTAACGTATTATTAGCTAGTCACGGATGTGTTTTTTCATTTATTAATAGAAAATTTTCAAAACTAAAATGGCGCCCAGGTTCCAGATGTTACAGTTTTGAACTATAGTCCTATTCACAACTTAATTTGAATTAAAGCCATGTAATATTTAATTAAATCATAAGTGCGATATGGATATTGTTACAGTCACGAGTGCAGTAATATGTCATAGCGTACGGGTATCGTACAATATTTCATCTACGCCCTTTTAGTTTTCAAGGAAAAGTTTTCTGATTTTTACACGTTGGTTGTGCAGAATTGATTGTAAAAAATATTTACATTGAAAGAAACATTACATAACTAGTGATGTAATAACGTCGGTAATGACTCTTATTAGGTAACTCAAGCAGTGGCGCATCCAGATTTTTTTTCAATCTCAAATTATGTATGCTTATTTTATGAACAGTAACAATGAAATCTATCTTTAAACCTTGTGGTGATTTAATTTTTTACAAAACACAAACTTAAATTACAAGATTACAAACATATTTCTAAGTGCAGTCTGATTTTAAGTTTATCAGGCTTTTCTGCCAATTTATCTAAAATAGAGCCTACCGGTGGGGCCATAGATCTGTAAAGATGTAAGGGTGTTAATTCATTTAGCCTTTTCTCGGAACAAGAATTTTGTAGATAAAATTTTAAGCGTCATAACAGAAAATGTTCTGTCATTCTCCGCGGTAGACACAGATAGAGCTGCAAGTATAGCCAGCAATATTTCAATATCTGGTAGGGCGAGCGTCTTTTCACAATAATATGTCAAACCACTTAACGCATCATTGAGCCACGCGTATTTTTTATGTCTAGCAATTGCTATGTACGAAAATTTAATTTCCACTTTTAGTTAATCAAGCGTACATCTCAGGTCACCTTCTAAATCTTCATCTTCTTTCATGGTGACATCATAAAAGTTAAAGGGATCCGTTGACAATGAATTTTGAAAACCAACCAATGCTATTTATGTTTAGAAAATCTATCTTTCAAATTATTTGTGAAACTAGCTAAGAATGGGTTATAAATTGAAATGCGATAGTAATCGTCAGCAGTTCCAACATTTACATTGCATCTTTTAGTGAAGTGCCTAACTGATGTGCAGCAGATGACGAATCTCTATCTGTCCATTGAGAAATCTTATCTAGAGTTGTACCTTTACCTAGTCCAACTTGAAGGACAAAATCTCGTCAATTTCTCGTGACCAGAAGAAAATTTGGCCTCCTCCAAAGACTGTTTAGATACAGCCTATCTTTTGGGGTATTAGACAAATCATACAACTTTCTTATTGTACCCAGATATTTTCTAATTGCGAGACTACCCATGAGCAGGATACAACTAGATTAAATGAATGTGCGGCACACTGTAGATGTACTGCTATTGGATATAATCCTTGTATATCTGCCTGTACTCCATTAACCTTGCCGCTCGTGGCAGCTACGCCATCGTAGCCCTTACAACGTAGCTTGCTCATATCAATTCTCAAATTTGTAAGCTGCTCAACTATTGCTATAGAAATTCCAATTCTTTAACATCTTCAATCGATTGCAACAAGAATTCTTCAAGTTTGGAAATGTTGGGTCAGTACAGCGGACACAAAGGGATATTTGCTCTGTACCAGCGACATAGCTTGTACTGAAAAATATAGGGACGAATTGACTTTACATGCCAACTTTTGAAGAATCAAACAATTACTTGCCTCAATTATCTCATTTGGTATTTTCCAGCGGATATACCATTGACTAACAATAAATGAAGGATATTGTTAGCATGCCACGCTACTGTTCTAATTTTGGTTTGTTAAATTTTTGTCGAGGATTATGTCACACTTAGTAACTTTCGGGGGGAGGGGTTTAGACCCCTAAAGTGGGTTGCGGTACTGTACTGAAGTTAACTGAATTGATCAAAAATTATGTGATGCTTGGTACATTTCGTACCGGACATTCATGCAATATTGAACTGTATAATCAATAACGGAAGAGCTTTGAAAAATTTGCATATAACCATTTTCAGTCATGCAGTTTGCTTTCATATAACTATATTAATTTATCTAAAAAATATTAGAGGTTTAAAGCATAAGAGTGCGGACTATAAGTTTGAGACGGTCAAGAAGTAACTGTAAAATTGTTTGACCTACTAACTCTTTTTCTGATATTATCGACAATAATCTACTTGAAAGCAGATTGTAAATGCCGAACCACCGAATATTACTCGTAGTTAATATTCGGTGGTCGAACTTACATTTATAAAGGCCTTTCTAGATCAATTTCATAGAAATAAATACTGCATGTTATTCCAACAGATAAGCCATACTGGCCGATACTATTACTTGCAAAAATAGGTCAGCTCAATCGTCCTATATTTCCACGCATGTAAAACTAAAATCTGAATTTAACCCATTCATTCGGACGCAATGTCCCAAATGCAAAATCTGACATATGAGATTGAATTATGCACGCTTGATCTTTAGTCAATTTGCGAATTTGAGTTCCAAACTTAACTTAGAACAAAAATCATGCGTAGTGGACGTGCTGAAAAATCTGTTCATTATCCTTCCAGATCAAATTTTGTCATCCGATCTAGACGACATCCTTGATTCTCTGGACTATGCACCTCTACACCCACGTACAAGACGTGACGATGAAGCTGCATCGGTAAGTTTGAACGATAATAAAGGCTCTAAAGAACCAGATTATGATTATAATTGATCTATAATAATTCAGCATGAGTTTGGAGTTAGATATTTACTGATAATCCAAGGTCGATATTCCAAAGAACAGACTAGTGTTCGTTTGTTATTTTTCTGGACATATCCATTATCAAGTGGCACTTTTAATTTATATATGACAATTTTACGCTATCGTTTAATTTACCAGAACACCCTATCAAAACCATTTAAGTATCACTGATTCCGACCTCTGTCCTTAAGATCAACTCACTTAGCAAGTATTTTTATCAAATGTATGTATTACAGGCTTCTGATGACAAATGCAAAAAAAGACACCGTAAACCAAAATTATGCTGTGCCGAAGAAACTCTAGATGCCCTACACGAAAAAGAAAAGGAACTCTCTAGAGCCTGTTTCAAAGAAACTACCGGAATTGAGAAACCAGACAAACACGACCATAGCTATCATAAGAAATTTGATCTCTTCAGCTGTGAAGAAGTTGAAAAGAGGAAAAGTGAAATGACTGTGAGTATTGTTTATTACATGCAAGATATAAAGAATCTTCAATTACGCGCTAACGTTTATTAGTTTTGAACTTCTATATTTCAATACAAAAATGTCATATTAAGGATATTTCCTATATAAAAATCCTCCATAATAATTTTATTATATCAACTTATTATAACAATTTTAATTGTAGATTTATGGTTTAGTTTGTATTTGAACTCAATAAGTAAAGCCATATGAGAAAGATTTTGTGAAAATAAACCGCTTGATGAAATTTTTGATGCAATTAACTTTTTTAATAGAATATTCATCAAATAGATATTAGCTATAAAAATAGATTCAATTATTTTAATATTTAATATATTCATTAATACTAATTAGTTCTAAAGCATGTCGTTATTTTCTCAATATGACCAATATTTTCTTTTTTAATTTTCAGTGTATCCATCAATGTGTAGGCATAAAGAAAGGACTGGTAAGCGTATTTCTTTACTTTAATATCAAAAGTATATAACTATATTTATTATACGTTAAAGCAGTAATAGTTAAATTGTATTTTAGAAAGCATTCCAATTTCTATAAAGAACCCCATACCAAATGCATGGGAAATGGCTCTTCGCCAATTCTGGTATTTTTTGGGATATTGTATTACATGTCACTAGAAGTTACACGTGCAAGCATAAATTACCAAGAATAGGAAATTAATGAAACTTACAAGAGGATAGGGTAATTTACTTTAAATCATAAGTAAAGAATATAATTCAAATTAGCACGTCCATTCAAGAATAATTAACAAACTTATATACAGGGGATTATTTAAGTACATAGCCAAACTTCAGAAGATAATACTTTTAGTTATTTTAAGACAAGAAGTTTATATAAAAATAGGTCCGGAAATACACTGTTTCCAAGATAGAGAATGTCAAACTTAAAAAAAAAATGTTTTTTTTGCAAAAATCTTAATATTCTATTGGTCGATTTTGTTAAAATTCAGCAGTCGTATTTACTGTAGCAAGGAGCTAATTTGGCCACAATTAGATTAATCAATATTAAGCCCAGTTGCGACCCGGAAGTCAAACTTCTGGTAATTTTTGATAAAAAAATGTATATCACTCACCTTTTAAAAATTCTAGATATTTTTTTTAAATTTGGCAACTAAAAATGTCACTCTCCTCTTTCTTGTGTTATCCTTGTATCGTGCTTAGTTTTTGGGAAACAAATTAAAATGTGGTATAGTCTAGGGATAATAGTGATTTTAATTTTTTCTTCCTAAAAAGTAAGCAAGATACGAAAATAATGCATGGGACTTTTAGTTCCTTAATCCGAAATAAATACCAAAATTGGAAAGAATTCGGTGGTGTACACTACCGATTTTTCTTAAACTGAACACCCTGTATTTTGGAAACAATGCATTTCCGGATTTATGTTTATATAAACTTTTCATCTTAAAATCACTCGTCACCTGCTGAAGTTTGACCACGTGCTTAAATAACACCCTGTAGATGGTGCAAAACCTATTTCAACTAATACTGTAAACATCCCCCGTATAACGTAACTTTTTGGTAATAATATTAAGCAATTACTATAAGTCTCCTTAAGTAGTTTTGGCTTCAAACCGAATTTATTGTTTAAAAAATGCTGTTTTAAGTGACTACTGTTAAAAACACGAAGTAGAGAAACCAAACATTTTTTTAAAAATATTTTTTTTT
>MU182088.1:0-24146 GCA_016904865.1 Pissodes strobi
GCTAAAAGCATGATAAAATTACCAATATCTAGAATACACAAATTGGCAAGCATCGTTAAGACACATTACAATCAAAAAAGGCTGTAGAAACATTTTTCAATAGCAATCTCTTCAGTAACAAGTAACAATTTGACGGCGGAATATTTTAGATCTGGATAATGCAGTCCAGTCCTGCAGGAAAAAGATTAAATATTTTCAGGCCGGCATCGGCATCGGCAATGTCAGGAGATTTTGATGTTAGATCAAGTCGATATCGTGGAACGTAATATTGAGAACTATTTCGTGTATGCATACCACTTTGATATTCACCAACATTTAAAACCGTAGATCTATTTTGAACAAAGTAGCAACATAGTTCAAGCATATACAGGCCAGTGGGTGTAAAAATGCCATACCTATCAAATATCAAATGATGGTTTACAGGACTCATCGTTTTTCAGATTTGCAATGCTCCTAACAACTCTTTTATTTAAAAATTAAGAAAGTCGAGTTTCCCGAGAGACATATCCCGTATCTCAAATGAGACTCTACCTTACTATAATAAACGCTTAGTAGCTGTTTTTGAGTCAGGACATCTCTGGGGTTTATTATTATACTATAGTCCCAGATAAACCCACACCAGATGCGAAACCTCCCACCTAACGCATAAAACAAGAATTCGTTTAAAGCTCCGCCTCCTTGGGATGGCCAACCATCCCAGGAAATAGTCAGGGCAAACTCTAGTGTGATTCTAAACGCGAGCCACGCGAGTCTTTTGGTTTAGTCCGAGAGCGTTACGAAAAATAATTAATCTTTATTTTATTTTGGTTAAAAATGCCTGGTTATAAGTGCCTTTATTTGAATTATTCTGCTAGAAGCGGTGGCGTAAAATGATTATTTAAATTACCCCGCGATCCTGAAAGGTATGTATAAATTTTGTTTTTCTTCAATCGTCAGTAAACCTGTCATTACTCGAATGTGTAGGCGGCCGTGAAGTTTCGTTTTTCCTCCGCCGGAGCTTTACTTTTCACTTTTCCGCCGGCAGAGGTAAAAGTGTTGTCATAGCAACATAGATACAATACAAACAAGCAACAAAATAAGCGTCAACAACTCAAGATTTATTGAACTACAATTTGTATTTATCCCTCAATTTGTGACTGCATTTCTAAAAATCACTAATTCAGGAACAAACTGGTTATTATTTAATCGAACTTACTCAATAACTGCTATATCAATCTTAAAAAAATTATTATTGTTGACAGTGTCCACTGACAGCTTTATGTTACATTACTATAGCAACAACCTGTGCCTATTCACCGACACCGGTCTAAGCCGCCTTGAGAACCCACTTATCTTTAATAATAATTAGATATTCTATTAAAAAGAGATGTTTTTGCATTAATTTGTCGACATTTGAAGAAGGGAGCATATTTTATTTGGAGGAAAAGTTACTTTTCATGGCTCTCTATTACCAGCCTCACTCCGTTCGGCTGTTAAACACGAGCGCGCCATGAAAACTATCACTTTTCCTCCATATAAAATAATATACTATTAATGCACATTCCAGTACACTTATTTCCAAAATTAATGCAGATTCTAAAATCGAATGAGCACGAAATTCGATTAAATCTCAAAACTGGCAGACACAATGTTATAGTTAAATCTTTTTTAAATACAACTAATGTTATACAGTGTCCGCCAGAATGATGGCCACATATGGGAAAATTTTTTATTATTATGATATCGGAACTTTTGTTTTAAAAAAATGCATTTTAACATTGAAAATGTTTCCTGTTTTCCTAGTATAGGGCCTCAAATTGTGAAAAGGTGCATGCTACATTTGCCACATTCATGACGTCATACGTGTGAGAGATCGTGTTAGTTTGTTTATTTAAACCTAAATTTGATTATAACGTATCGGAAACGGATCAAATGACTAAAATAAATTGGAACTAACTGAAACTAACCGAAAGTTTATTGTACGACTAACCAAAACGGGCTAAAACATATCGGAACAGGTTACAAAAATTGAAGTAAGTTAAAACTAAACAAAAAGAACCGAATTTTGGCGACTAACCAAAACTAACCGAAAACATTAAATTTGATTATAACGTGTCGGAACCGGTTCAAATAACTAAAATAAATTGGAACTAACTGAAACTAACCGAAAGTTGATTGGACCACTAACCAAAACTAACCATAAGCGCCAAAACGGGCTAAAACCTATCAGAAGAGGATACAAAATTAAAGTTTAAAATTAACCAAAACGAACCGAAATTTGGAGACTAACGAAAACAAACCACAAATATTAAATTTGATTATTACGTATCGAAACCGGTTCAAGTGAATAAAATAATTTGGAACGAACTGAAAGTAACCGAAAATTGATTGAATGACCAGCCGAAAGTAACCAAAGGTAACTAAAAGCACCAAAACGGGCTAAAACTTATCAGAACACATTACAAATGTTAAGTTAGAACTAACCTAAATTAACCGAATTTTGGCGACTAACCAAAACTAACCAAACACAATAAAATTGCTTATAACGTACCGGAACCGGTTCAAATGACTAAAATATATTAAAACTAACTGAACTTTACCGAAAGTTGATTGAACGACTAACTAACAAAAAGTAACCAATAGCACCTAAACGGGCAAAAACGCATCGAAATAGATTAAAAATACTGAAGTAAGTTCAAACTAACCCAAATTAACCCAATTTGGTGACTATTCAAAACTAACCAAAAATATTAAAAAGACTTTTAACGTCTCGGTACCGGTTCAAATGACTTATATAGATTGGAACTAACTGAATTTTACCTGTAGTTCAAGTCGGAAATAATAGTCAGTGACTCATTTTTAGTTTTAAGGCACGCCTCGAGGGGTAAGGGAAGAGAGAAGGAAATTCCAGCGGCGGATACAATTGCTTTGTAAATTAATATGTTATAATAACTATATAATGGAATAGTAATAAGTAAACTTAGGCAAATATCCACTTAAAAAAATAAAGTTTATGCACATAAATATGCATGATTTTAGTCGAAAATATGCAAAAAAACGTGTATTTAAAATTATTCCTAAATCTAGTAGTAAGCAACAAAATTGTACTACAAACAAATAGTCAAATATTCATTAGGGCTAGGAAAAAGAGAGTCATGGATGATAAAGGGTTTTTCTTATCATAAAATACCATATTGAAGGTTGCATCGAAAGTTTACATCAAAAATCAATAAAACTTTAAGTTTACTACTCGTTATCGGAGGTTTGATCAGAATTTGATTCAGAATCATTACTATCACTACTTTCGGAACCAACATTGATAATAAGAGGTTCAACTCTAACTTCGACCGTAGTATCCAAATCCCACATTTTTTGTTGAATTGGAAATGATAAATAAAAACGCAAAAATGTGATTTGCGTTGAAATTCATTTAGTTTAAAAATGTAAAAATACAAACACACGAGTGTTTATAATATAGGTATATAATTAAAGAAATGCATTTTTAGCAATAATATTAAACATTATCATAATTAAAACAAAAATAAATAAGAAATTAAGCGAGTCTGCTAGTACTCGAGACTAATGTGTAAACATATCCTATAACGGCATCGGTTGTAAAAAAAATGACAGCAGCAAGTTATGTTCCCAAGCAGTAACCCATCCAAGTACTAATCACGCCCGACGTTGCTTAACTTCACTGATCGAACGAGAACTGGCATTGTCAACGTGCTATGGTCCTTACCTGTACATTTTAGCATGTTCATAGAATAAAAACAAAAACATTCGCATTTATAATATTAGTTAGGATTCTTTAATAATACGCACTGGCAGCTTTGGAGCGGATTAATTCACTGCACAAATTCGACACGAAAATCTAATGCCACCAGGAATAACATCAACATATGGACACAGCATATTTACCTTATAATCTTGGGCCGACATCCTTTGATTTGGGACAATCAATAACAAGCTTTTTCAAATTTTACTGCTTTAAACGTCTGGGCATCTGAATAATACTTTTGACAGTTCGTATAATTTAAAATAATAATGTGCTTTTTTATCATGTAAAATTCGTTTAAAAACGATTTTAAATGACACAATTGTATAAAAATCGCAAAATTCGGACTTTTTTAGGACGATAGCCGTGGCTTCGGACGAATTTGTCGTGGATTTTGAAGCGAAAATTCATTTTAAATTCAACCGTCCATTAAAAAAAACAAACTTATAGAAGCAAGATTATAGAAGAGGGCCATGACTGAATATTGTTTTAAAAGTCTGGCCATCTGAATAATACTTTTGACGGTTCGTTTAATTTAAAATATGCTTTTATATCGTCTAAAATCCGTTTAAAACCGATTTTAAATGGCAAAATTGTATAAAAATCCTCAATGCGACGGGCTTATAATGTCACAATCGGTTTACACATTTCCGTCCCATTTGCCGAGATTTACCCTCATACCGCCGCGTAAGACGTTTACACATCAAAAATGGGTAGATATTTTAATCTACTAAAATGCATAAACTACTAAACAAATATCACCCTGTCGCAAGTTTGAACTTGAACTTGGAGATTGTTATATAAACATTAAAGGCAAACTATAAACAACGCGAGCAATCAACGGGAGCGACTTTGAACCTTATGCATGCAATGATCATCACTTTGTTGTATATAAATACGCTACCGAACCCTCAGTGCCGCAGACTTAGTCTCACCTCCAGCTCCCAAGGTTAGTCACTTGACGACTGCCTCCTGGGTTCTATCCGCTCCTAAAGTTAGTCATACGACTGCTTTAGGTTCCATTCCTTTCCTACCAAACCTGGTACCGGTTAGTCACTTGACGACTGCTAGGGCCAGGAGTTGCACAACCTCCATAGTAAAGTCTTGACAAGAAGTTTGTCAGAGTGTTGAGAAAGACAAGTGTCTAAATTAAAAAGTTTAGTGAAAGCTCTTAGAGCTCTTAAATAAAACCCAACCCTTAAGAAAAGCTATAAATTATAAGACAGTAAACAAAGACCTATAAACAGTACCTCAAATCGAGAAAACATGCGCACCGTAGTAATCGGGTATAATAGAATCTCATTTTTTCTGACCAATAATTGTTGTTAAAGTTTTATCGTTAAGACATTGTTATTGTTATAAACTAAACGTGCTTACTTTATCATCTCTTCTTACCCGACGTAACGCAATCCCGGTCTACCTCAGTTACCCCCCGGCACGCTAAGCAAGCCGTGTCCTCACGAGTAGAACATCCAGTGGTAGATTAAAGGAAGCATTGAGACCCCGTCATTGTACTAATCGCGACGAGGCTCTTCTCTGAGAAATTATTCTTTAAATAAACGCGCTACCCCTTAAGCTACTCGTGACAATATGAAAACAGAAAAAATTACCCTTCACTTTTAGATAGGAAAATCTATTAATATAATATAATTAGTGTCAAAAGCGATCTTATCGTGCGGGTCCAAAGGTCACAATTTTCAGTAAAAACTTCATTTGCGGCAGATTTTGCGTGTAAAATCCGTCAAAGTAATGACATTTAATGAAAAATAATAATAAATAAATAAATAAATAATAAATAAAAATGTGACCTGTGGACACGCACGATAAGACCGCTTTTGACTATGTATAGCCATAACGTTACTGTAATATTTTTAACCTGCTCTGATTCTGTTTAGCCCGTTTTGGCTATTTCTAGTCACTTTTGGTTAGTCTCTCAAACAACTTTCCGTTAGTTCCAACTTATTGATATGTAAACATCTTGCGCGGCGGTATGAGGGTAAATCTCGGCAAACGGGACGAAAGTGTGTAAACCGATTCTAGCTAATAGGGCGGTATTATATACAGTTTTGCCATTTAAAATCATTTTAAATGGATCTTAGATGATATAAAAGCACATTTTAAATTAAACGAACAGTCAAAAGTAATATTTATTAATTATTATATTCGCAGTGTATTTGGATCCATAGCACAGCTTATTTTTAATGAACGGTTGAATTTAAAATGAATTTTCGCTTCAAAATCCACAACAAATTCGTCAGAAGCCACGGCTATCGTCTTAAAAAAGTACGAATTTTTGGTTTTTTATACAATTTTGTCATTTAAAATCGTTTTTAAACGGATTTTAGATGATAAAAGAGCATATCATTATTTTAAATCAAACGAACTGTCAAAAGTACTATTTAGATGCCCAGACGTTTAAAACAATATTGAGTCATAGCCCTCTTCTAAAATTTGCAAAATTTGGTTATTGACTTTCCCAAATCTAAGGATGTCGGCCCAAGATTACTAGGTAAATAAGCTGTGTCCATATGTTGATGTTATTCCTGATGGCATTAGATTATCGTGTCGAATTTGTGCAGTGAATTAATCCACTCCGAAGCTGCCAGTAAGTATTATTAAATAATCCCAACTAATATTATAGATGCGAATGTGTTTGTTTGTTTGTTTGTTTCTTACGCTTTCACGCATAAACTGTTTCAATGATCATGAAATTTTGTACAGATATTTTCAAGAGTGTAGTAAAGAACATAGGTTTAGCTTTTACCCGGGGCTTCGTTCGCGTTGATTTTTTATTATTTTAAACTTGGTTATTAAACGTAATTTTTATTCTGTGACCAAGCTAAAACGTACAGGCGACGGCCTTAGCATATTGAAAATGCCAGTTCTCGTCCGATCACTGAAGTTAAGCAACAGCGGGCAGGGTTAGTACTTGGATGGGTGACCGCTTGGGAACACAACGTGCTGCTGTCATTTTTTTACAACCGATGTCCTTATAGGATATGTTTACACATCAGTATCTCGACTACTAGCAGATTCGCTCATTTTTTTTAGTCATTTGAACTGACTCCGATACGTTATAATCAAAATTAATCTTTTTAGTTAGTTTTGGTTAGCCGCAAAAATTCGGTTTGTTTTGGTTAGTTTTAACTTACTTTAATTTTTGCAATTTAATCCGATACGGTTTAGCCCGTGTTGGTGCTTTTGGTTACTTGTGATTAGTTTTGGTTAGTCATTCAATTAGCTTTCGGTTAGCTTTAGTTAGTTTTAAATTATTTTAGTAATTTGAACCGGTTCCGATACGTTATGGTTAATTTTAGTTAGTCGGCAAAATTCGGTTAATTCAAGTTCGTTTCACCTTATAAGCTTAATATTTTTAATCTGTTCTGATATGTTTTAGCCCATTTTGGTGCATTTGGTTACTGTTGGTTAGTCGTTCACTTTCGGATAATTTCAGTTAGTTTTAATTTATTTTAGTTATTTGAACCGGTTCCAAAACGTTATAACCAATTTTAGTGTTTTTGGTTAGTCACCAAAATAAGGTTAATTTGAATTAGTTTCAACTTACTTCAATATTTTTAATTTTTTCGATACGTTTTAGCCCGTTTTGGTGCTTTTGGTTACTTTTGGTTAGCTTTGGTTAGTTATTCAATCAATTTTCGGTTACTTTAGGTAAGTTCCAATTTATTTGAGCCATTTGATTCCGATACGTTAAAACAATTTAAACGTTTTTGGTTAATAATGTAGGTCGTCGCAAAATTCGGTTAATTTGGGTTAGTTACTTATTTTATTCGTAATCTGTTCCGATACGTCTTAGCCCATTTTGGTTACTCTTGATTAGTTTTGGTTCAACATCTTTTGGTTAAGTTTAGTTAGTTTTAATTTATTTTAGTCATTTGAACCGGATTCGATACGTCATATCCAATTTTGATGTTTTTGGTTAACTTTAGTTAGTCGCCAAAATTCGGTTAATTGTTAGTTTCAACTTGTTTTAGCCCCTTTTGATGCCTTTGGTTACTTTTGGTCCATTTTGGTTAGTCGGTCAATCAACTTTCGGTTAATTTCAGTTAATTTTAATTTATTTTAATCATTTGGACCAGTTCCGTTACACTATAACCAATTTTAGAGTTTTTGGTTAGTCACCAAGATTCGATTAATTTAAGTTAGTTTTAACTTACTTCAATATTTTAAATCTATTTCGATGCGTTTTAGCCCGTTTTGATGCTTTTAGTTACCTACTATTGGTTAGTCGTTAAGTCAAGTCTCAGTAAAGTTCAGTTAGTTTTAATATATCTTAGTCATTTGAACCGGTTCCGGTACGTTATAAGCAATTGTAATGTTTTGGTCAGTTTTAGTTAGTCGCCAAAATTCGGTTAATTTGGGTTAATTTTAACCTACTTCAATATTTTTAATCTATTTCGATATGTTTTACCTGTTCTGGTGCTCTTAGTTACTTTTGGTTAGTTTTGATTAGACATTCGATCACCTTTCGATATGTCATAACCAATTATAATGCTTTTGGTTAGTTTTAGTTAGTCACCTAAATTCGGTTAATTTGGGTAAGTTTTAACTTACTTTAATCTTTTTAATCCATTTCGATATGTTTTAGACCGTTTTGGTGCTTTTAGTTATTTTTGGATAGTCATTCAATCATTTTTCGGTTACTTCCAGTTAGTTCCAATTTATTTTAGTAATTTGGACCGGTTCTGATACGTTATAAGCAATTTTAATGGTTTTGGTTAGTTTTGGTTAGTCACCAAAATTCGGTTAATTTGGGTTAGTTTTAACTTACTTCAATATTTTAAATCTATTTCGATACGTTTTAGCCCGTTTTGGTGCTTTTCGTTAGTTTTGGTTAGTCGTTCAATACGCTTTCGGTTAGTTTCAGTTAGTTCCAATTTATTTTAGTCATTAGAACCGATTCCGATACGTTATAATCAATTTATGTTGAAATAAACAAGCTAACACGCTCTCTCACGCGTACGACGTTATGTGTGGCAAATGTAGCATGCACTTTTTCACGATTTGAGGCCCTATTTAGGAAAACAGAAACATTTTCAATGTTAAAACAAAACGATAACCTAAACCCGCAAGCGCGACTATGCAACAGATCTCTCACAGGGTACATGCTCGTTTATTCTTGCAACGTTGCGACCTCCGCCCGACGGTCGTAAAATATCAGTATATTTACGACCGTCGATCGCGAACCTCTGTTAAAATACAGCTGCTTCAAATGCTCCGCGTAACGCGCGTATACGGGTCACAATGAATTTGGCAGCGGTGCACGTTTTGTGCCGGAACGCTGTGTCCGCATTTAGGATAAGCGGAATTTTGCGAGCATTTCATACCAGATTTATTGTTAAATATTAAATATTACTTTAAGCCGCTCACGTTGGTCTGTTTTCGAATTAGTGACTGACGTCACTGACTATTATTTTCGTCTCAAGGTATAGAGTTGATTGAACGACTAACCAAAACTAACTTAAAGTAAGTAAAAGCATCAAAACGGGCTAAAACATATCGAAATAGATTAAAAATATTAAAACTAACCTAAATTAACCAAATTTTGGTGACTAACCAAAAATAACTAAAAACACTAAAATTGTTTATAACGTACTGGAAACTGATTAAAATAAAAAGCATATTAAAAATATTAAGGTAAGTTGAAACTAACTGTTATTAACCGAATTTTGGCGACTAACCAAAATTAACCAAAACATTAGAATTCGTTATGACAAATCGGATCCGATTCAAATTACTGATAAAAATTAAAACTAACCGAACACTGATTGAACGACTAACCAAAAGTAATATCCGACTTTTGGCGAGTAACTAAAATGAACCAAAAACAATAAAATTGGTTATAATGTATCGGATCCGGTTCAAATGACTGAAATGAATTAAAACTAACTATATAAAACTAACCGGAAGCTGATTGAATGACTAACCAAAACTAATCAAAAGTAACCATAAACACTAAAAAGAGCTAAACCTATCGGAACTGGTTAAAGGTATTAAAATAAGTAACTAACCCAAATTAACCGAATTTTGGCGACTAACTAAAATTAACCAAAAACGATTAAATTGGTTATAGCGTATCGAAACCTGTTCAACTGACTAAAATAAATTGAATCTGGCTGAAAGTCACCGAATGTTGATGGAATGACTAACCAAAACTAACCAAAGGTAACTAAAAGCACCAAAACGGGCTAAAACGTATCGAAATATATTAAAACCATGGAAGTAGGTTGAAACTAATACAAATTAACCGAATATCAGTGACTAACCAAAAACACGAAAATTGGATATAACGTATGCTAAAATAAATTAAAACTAACTGGAAAATAGCCTTTTCTGGTGCTTTTGTTTACTTTTGGTTACTTTTGGTTAGTCGTTTAACCAACTTTTGGTTAATTTCAGTTAGTTCCAATTTATTTTCGTCATTTGAACCGGTTGCGATACGTTATAACCAGTTTAAATGTTTTTGGTCAATTTAAGTTAGTCGCCAGACTTCGGCTAAATTTACCTTAATCTAATATTTTTAATCTGTGCCGATACGTTTTAGGCATTTTTGGTGTCTTTGGATACTTTTGCTTAGGTTGGTCTTTCAATCAATTTTCGGTTGATTTCAGTTAGTTTTAAATTATTTAAGTCATTTGAAGCAGTTCCGATACGTTATATCCAATTTTAATGTTTTTGGTTAGTTTTGGTTAGTCGCCAATATCCGGTTAATTTGGATTAGTTTTAACTTACTTTAATATTTTGAATCTGTTCCGGTACATTCTAGCCCTTTTGGTGCTTTTATTTGCTTTTGGTTAGTTATTCAATCAACTTTCGGTTACTTTTAGCTAGTTCCAATTTATATTAGTCGTTTGAATCCGTTCCGATATGTTTTAATCAAATTTAATATTTTGGATTAGTTTTGGTTAGTCCCTAAAATTTGGCTCGATCTGGTTAGTTTTAACTTATTTTAACGTTTGTAACCTGTTCCGATACGTTTTAGCCCGTTTTGGTGTTTTTGGTTACTTTTGGCTAGTTTTTGTTAGTCGTTCAATCAACTTTCGGTTAGTTTCAGTTAATTCCAATTTATTTTAGTTATTTGAACGGATCCCGATACCTTATGATCAAATTTAAGTTTAAATAAACAAACTAACACGATCTCCCACGCGTATGACGTCATGTGGCAAATGTAGCATGTACTTTTTCACTATTTGAGGCCCTGTATTAGGATAACAGAAACATTTTCAATGTTAAAATAACCTTAAATCGGCATACATTAAAGCGTATTAAGGGAATTTCTGTAAAAGTCAGTGCAGCCATAATAACACAAGATTTCCATGGCCGTCTGTTGGGAAAAAGGGAAGTGAACGGCTATTTCAAATTTTTATTTTTCCTGAACCATTCCACCAACAAAACACGTTTTCATTTAATTGGTGCAGACCAACTATTTTAATTTTGAAGAACAATTCTATAATCATATCCAGAATATTTGGTGCAGGCCGCGTATAACCAACACGTCAAGGTTAAAGTTGGCTGGCGACGAATTTGCCGATCTTTTGCATCTGGTGTGGGCCCAGATTAACCTACACGAGATACGAAAGTCAGAGTCGGCACCTTTTTCGGCCTGCCCACAAAGGCGGCATCGGTTTCGGATTAAGGCGCGCGTTTGTTGGACCATTGAAATATTTTATTTATCGTGATTTCGGCAAAACGTTGGTTGCACCAGTTAAGAAATTAATAAAACTACCAGAAAAATAAAATAACATTTTATATTATGATAAATTTGCAAACCAAACATATAAAAAAATCTATTATATTTATAAATGAGACATTTTAATTTTTCGATTGGTTTTGTCTGATTTTCTCGAGGATTTCAAATCTCTGTTGGCGTATTTAAGAGTATAAAAAATTCTAAATCTTATAAATAATTTGACGGTGTACGTTTTCGCAAATTATATGCAAGGATGATCAAATTCTATTTTGCTCATTTCAGTAAGGCATGCGTTGGAAATTCCAGGCTTTGTTGACAAAACATCAAATAGAGACACAAATATTTTTCTAACGTATAAATATAAAAGAGGAACTTCTCGTTGGGAGATTGTACACTCCCAAAAATATTTTCTTCGCATACGCTTTAAAATGCGTTAACATATTAGAGTTATTAAGTAAGTTACATTGTTCTCAGAAATTTATTCAAATTTCACAAGAATTAATATTTAATGCTTTTTTGATTAAATAGCCACATGCATAGTTAAATTCATTTCGGGTGGGCATATTTAGCTCCCTGTAGTCGCATTCAGTATTGTTATTGAACTGATTCTACTAGAGGTTGGGTTCCCGTTTTATGATAATTTGAAATACGTTTTAGTTCTGTAAGTAAAACGTCCAAATCATATTCACAATTCATATGTTCTGAGTGTAGAAAACTTTGACAATTTTTTTTCTACCACTGTCCTGAAAATAGACAAAAACGCACTAACAACTGCTCTTGAAAACTGGACATTGCAAACATCGTGTGAAAAGTATACTTTGCACGCGGCGTGTGCAAAGAATACTTTCACACGCTTATTCACGTATTTAGATTAAAGGGCTTCGTCTTCGTTTTAGAGCTTCACCCTCAGAGGTCCCATTCCCCCTCTAAAAAGGGGGCCCAATTTTAGGGCGTCGCTCGCCCCCCCCCCCAGGAGCCTCTTTTTGCAAAAGTATAGAAAATAGGACTCTCATACCAGGGGACCCCTTTTAAGGCTTGGGGCATAATTTTAGAGCTTCGCCCCCGGGAGTGGGGCGCAATTCCTAAATCTGTCAAAAATGGGACTCCCGTACCATAGGCCCCATTCTAGGGTTTCGCCCCATGGGCCCCATTTTAGGGCTTCGCCCCAGGGGGAGCCCCTTTTCCAAATATGAGGCTCCCACACCGGGGGCCTCATTCAAAAGCTTCGCCCCGAGGGCCCCATTTTAAAATATGTGAAAAATGGACCCCGTATCAAGGGCCCCATTTAATGGCTTTGGGCCTCAAGGAGCCCCAATTTAGGGCTTGCCCCCGGATGCTCCCTTTTCCGAATATGTAAAAAATGGATCCCCCGAGGGAAGGCAAAGCCATACAAGGAGACCACCGGTGAATGGCGCCTTTTTCCAAAGATATGAAAAGAATAACTCCAAAAATTAAGGGCGAAATCCTAGAATGAGGGAAGAAACCCTAAAAGGACGCCCCGGGCAAGGCGTTGTCCAAGCCCTGGCATCTCAATACCTACTCATCAACTAGTTACACAAATTGCTGTAGAAGTGTGTATGGTCTTTGTAAACTATACATTTTGATTTAAAGACAAGATGCTTGATATATTATAATAAATATTATATAATATCAATATTATTTGCAGTCGTAGAAAAAGTATAGTATGCAACGCGTGAAAATCACTTTTCACACTTGTTGCACAATATACTGTTTCGATGAACTCTCTGAAACTGGATTGGAGTAGGGTTTACTGAATTACCTCCCTGTTGCCTAATGTTCCCGAAATAATTTTCTAGGCATTTTAAGTATGTGAATCCGGCTTCCTCAAGACGGGGCCATAGAACTTGGATTCCTTTTACCGTAGTCATCCACAAAGTACGAAATTTACATTTGATTGTAATATTCTTGCCAACTATGTCTGTTTACATCAGTTAAGTAGGTTGTCCCATCAAGTTTTTGTAATATCGATATTGTTGCACATTCCTAACCATTGATCTGGCATGCCGACAAGTAGTAGTAACAAGTTGACAACGATGCGCTTATTTCCCTAAATGATCGGGTGAGTTTCTGAAGCCATTCTAAATTATCGATCCTATTATTGCTACTTACTTATTCTATAAAAACTGATCGACTATTTATTGCTCATAAGTCCATATGGCATTTAATTCATGTTTTATTCATCAATCAGCCTTTTTAATGAAAGGCATACAATAAATTCAGAAAACACTTAAAAATCGAGGGGCCCTAATATCAAATAATAATTACCTATTTATTTTATCATTATCAATAAAATTCCTTTACGTTGATAAATAATAATTTATTGTTTTACATACCTTGTGGAATCTGTAGGCAAAGAAAACAAAATTGTATCTCTATTTTCAGATGTACAACATCTGCAAATACGCTTATATCCCGTCATGTAAAATTTAACCGCTTATTTATAAAGCGGTTAAATTTTACAAATTCACACGTTCGATGATCATTCGTAATCGAAGCACCCAGACTAAAAATTCAGCATCGCGAGTTCTACTGAAATGCAATCGAACAGAATCGCCCGTACTATTCCTTCCGCTCGATCTGGGAAGAAAGTAGGGGGAGCTGTACGCTATTGCCGCCGCGTACATTCGTATCTGGTGTAGGTTAATCTGGGGTGTCGGCACCGTCTAAAGATATATCTTTAGACACGGTATAAATAAGTATATACGGTAGGTTCACTCCAGACAAATTTCCAATTTCGCCGACAGTTTTTACCTTCGAAGCGAGTCCGGATCAATCTCGTTCGCGGCCAGTTGTGGCTACACTACGAGGGAGAATTTACGGTCAGTGTGCAAATGCCTTGATATTCTGTTGGGTCGCGTTGAATTAAATAATTATTAAGATCGCTACTATGGCGAGATATTGTTGTCCGGATAAATATTGTATTACAAAAGTGGGTGACGGATTTTCATTGCCTCAAAGACCCTATCAGTTAAGATTTATAATAATGTTTGAATAATATGCAGTTTTTCAATTACACGTATAATCGGTTTAACAAATATGCCTTTATTAAAATTTTGTTATTTACCTAAATATGGATAAAGACAATAAATAGTGAGAAAAGAAAACAAGTACGCAAGTACATTTTGTGTTTTTAAAGCAACTCTTATATTTTATCATTGAAAATGTTTCTATTATCCTAGTAGGTATAGGGCCTCAAATCGTGAAAAAGTGCATGCTACATTTGACACATCACATCATACGCGTGTGAGATCGTGTTAGTTTATTTATTTAAACTTAAATTTGATTTATAAGGTATCGGAATCGATTAAAATGACTAAAATAAATTAGAACTAACTGAAACTCACCGAAAGTTGATTGAATGACTAATCAAAACTCGCCAAAAGTAACCAATACAGGCTTAAACGTACCGGTAGAGGTTATAAAAATTAAATTAGGTTAAAACTAACCAAAACGAACGGAATTTTAGCGACTAACCAAAACTAACCAAAATCATTAAATTTGATTATGACATATCGGAACTGATTCAAATGACTAAAATAAATTGGAACTAACTGAGAATAATCGAAAGTTGATTGAAAAACTAAACAAAAGTAGCTAAAAGCACCAAAAAGGGCTAAAACGTATCGGAACAGATTAAAAATATTAAAGTAAGTTGAAACTAACCCAAAGTAAGCGTATTTTGGCGACTAACCAAAAACATTTAAATTGGATATAAAGTATCGGAATCGGTTCAAATGACTAATATAAATTGAAACAAATGTAATTAACAAAAAGTAGATTGCACGACTTATCAAAACTAGCCAAAGTAACCAAAAGCACTAAGAAGTTAAACCTATCGGAACAGATTAGAAATATTAAAGTTAGATGAAACTAACCCAAATTAACCTAATTTTGGCGACTGACATAATTTTACCAAAAACATTTAAATTGGTTATAATGTATCGGAACCGCTTCAAATGAGTAAAATAAATTGGAGCTAACTGAAAGTAACCGAAAGCTGATTGAATGACTAGCCAAAAGAAACTAAAAGCACCGAAATCGGCTAAAACGTATCGTAATAGATTAAAAATATTGGAGTAAGATAAAATTAACCAAAATTAACCGAATTTTGGCGACTAACCAAAAACAGTAAAATTGATAATAACGTATTGGAACCGGTTCAAATGACTATAATAAATTGAAACTAACGAAACCGAAAGTTGATTGAACAACAAAGCTAACCAAAAGTAACCATAAAAGCGAAAACATAAATCAAAATAGATTAAAAATATTAAAGTAAGTTGGAACTCACTTAAATTAGCCGAATTTCGGCGACTGACTAAAATTAACCAAAAACAATAAAATGAATTATACTCGTAACGTATTGGAACCGGTTCAAATTCTAAAATATATAAAAACCAACTAAAACTAACAGAAATCTGATTGAATGACAAACCAAAACTAATCAAAAGTAACCAAAAGCACTAAAACGTATCGGAATGGGTTACAAAAATTAAAGTGAGTTAAAACTAACCAAAACGAGCAGAACTTTGGCGACTAACCAAAAGTAACGAAAAACACTAAATTTGATTATAACGTATCGAAGTCGGTTCAAATGACTAAAATAAATAGGATCTAACTGAGACCAACCGAAAGTTAATTAAACGGCTAAACAAAACTAACTAAAAGTAACCAAAAGCGAAAGAACGGGCTAAAACAATTCGGAACAGGTTAGAATTATTATTTACCGCAACGTCATGGCTAGTTATATATTAATAGATTTTCCTATCTACAAGTGGAGGGTAATTTTTTAGGTCTTCATATCCGCACCTTTTTAAATTTTTTTATAATTATGTTAAAAAATATTATAATGTTAAAAAGGCATTTCTTTAATTAGTTAGTTTTAATTCATTTTGGTCACTTGAACCGACTCCGATACGTTACAATCAAATTTAATGTTTTCGGTTAGTTTTGGTTAGTCGCCAAAATTCGTTTAATTTAAGTTAATTTTAACTTACTCTAATATTTGTAATTTGCGCAATACGGTTTAGCCCTTTTTGGTGCTTTTGGTTAGTTGTTCAATCAACTTTCGGTTAGTTTCAGTTAGTTCCAATTAATTTTAGTAATTTGAACCGGATCCGTTATAACCAATTTTAATGTATTTGGTTAGTTTTGGTTAGCTGCAAAAGTTCGAATAATTTGAGTTAGTCTTACTTTAATTTTTTTAATCTGTTCCGATAAATTTAGTTCTTTTTGGTGCTTTTGATTACTTTTGGTTGGTTTGGGTTAGTAGTTCATCACGCATATGACATCATGTGTGCCAAATGTAGCAATGTAGCATGCACTTTTTCGCAATTTGATGCACCATAACAGCAAAACAGAAACATTTTCAATGTTAAAAGTATTACGGCAGACGTAGCGCGATGAGAGAAATTCTCAAAAATGCAGCCAATCACTTGAGAAATGCACCCGGTTAATTGGACATGTTAAAGCGGACGCCAAATAAGTCAGCTAGAGTATTTCGCAGTAAATGTGAGAAAAATACTCGTAGCGCGAGTAATAAATTGTTAAGACCTTTAAGAAGCTATAAATTTACCTTACTAGCTTAATATGTCCTTTTTATATTTAAATTTCCACAATATTTGTCAGGTACTTTGAACCTTCTGCTTTATACATGTTTTAATAGATGAATCATGTTTCAAACTGTCAAATAAATTATTTTAATAGGTATTACCTTTATTTATAATGTTTTTGAATTTAGTATACGTTACTATTTTGTATAACTTTATTACATAGTTTTATTCATTTGAATCACGTATTAAAAATTACCTTAATCGCCCTTTGAAATATCGTGTATCAAATAATAACCGAGGAAATAATTTTGCATCAGCTAATACTTTTTGAATCTCCCCTCATAGACTGCTCGATACCGCAAGTAGAGTAAAAACTAATTTTTTCTTCAAACGTCAGTAAATCCGTCATTACTCGACTGTGTAGGCGGCCGTGAAGTTTCGTTTTTCCTCTGCCGGAGCTTTACTTTTCACTTTTCCGCCGGCGGAGGTAAAAGTGTTGTCATAACAACATAGATACAATACAAACAGACAACAAAATAAGCGTCAACAACTCAAGATTTATTAAACTACAATTTGTATTTATCACTCAATTTGTGACTGCAGTTATAAAAATCACTAATTTAGGAACAAATTGGTTATTATTTATCGAACTTACTCAATAACTGCTTATCAATACGGAATTAAAACGCAATCGGAGATGCAATTAAAAAAAAATAATAATTGCTGACAGCATCCATTAACAGCTTTATGTTACATTACTGTAGCAACATGTGCCTATATTCACCGACACCGGTCTAAGCCCCTTGCGAACCCACTTATCTTTAATAATTATTATTATTACTATTAAAAAGAGATGTTTTTGCATTAATTTGTCGATATTTGAAGAAAAAACAGCATATTTTATTTGGAGGAAAAGTTACTTTTCATGGCTTGCTCTCTATTAACAGCCTCACTCCGTTCGGCTGTTAAACACAAGCGCGCCATGAAAATTATCACTTTTCCTCCATATAAAATAATATACTATTTTACCGTGCTGCGGCTTTTGCGTTTGATCTAAAAACTTGAAACGATTTTTGCTGAGTGAACCTACTCGGCATTATTTGTACTCTGCTTTAGACGGTGGCGTGGGTTTATCTGGGATATAGTTAGAATTACCTGCTTTTGATATAAGTTTATCACAATTACTTTTCCAGTTTAATTCTCAGTACATGTGGACGCCCAGAAACTTGGCAGAATCACCATTTTTTATGTCCTTACCATTGATATTCAATACAACATTCTCACACCTATTTGGTACGTATGAAATCTAACCAATTATCATTTATCTACATTAAAAAATAAATTTGTTTGGGCAAACCAATCGTATAATGTTGCAAGTATGGTATTCATCAAATTTGACACAATCAAGCGAACATTACAAAAAAGGTTTCCGGAAGAACCTTGATAATCCAGCTGACATATGAACTATAAAATATTGACGCCAATATCGAATTTTGAGCGATCCCCATTTCTATTGGTTTTTTGTTGGAATTTATGTTTTCGATTGAACATCCTGATTTATGTGATTACATATTGTCCACGAAAGCTTAAAAAGCTATTTATCCATTTTGTTTGGTGTATTTCTTACGCCTATGGCATCCAGTATACAGCAAATGAACGCAGTCGAATGCCCTACTGTGGTCATAAAAGATCCTAACAGAACACTCACCCGCCTCGATATTGTGGACTATTTGTCTAAAGTAAGCCTGGGCCGCTGTTTGTGTGCTTCGTTTGGAGCGAAAACCATTGTTGGTTATGAATTAAAATAATGGTTTTCTTGCAAGAAAAACCAAAAAACGGTCGAGAAAGGTGCTCTCAAAAATGTTTGAAAACCGATCTGTGACGGACACTGGTCTGTAATCTTCTAGACTCTCCCGATTTCCTTTCTTAAAGATTGGAACTACCCTGCCACAGTTTAATTTTTCTGGAAATGTTCCTGTTTTAAATGACAAGTTGACGAGATAAGTCAGCGGAGCAATAATTAATTAGTACTTCTTTTATTAAGAACATAAGAACCCCATCAGAATCGGATGATTTTTAAATTTTAAAATTTTTATTTTATTTAATAGACTAAATAGATCATTTTCGGTATAACTGTTTAAAGTAAAAAGTAGATGGATAACGCAACATTCGAAGATTGGTTCCGTTCTACATTTCTTCTTCATGCAAATGGACTAGAAGGTGAAAAAGTTAATGGAGATAACTTTAAATCTAACTTCATTGATCAATTGATTGAATTATGCCTAGAAAATCAAATTAAATTTGTTTGTCTTGTCCAATCTCCACACATATCTGCCAACCTCTCGACGCGGGTTTGCGTTTTTAGATCATTTAAAGCTGCGTGGCGTAATGTGCTGCTTCAACATAAGTTGAAACATACATTCTCATCTGGAATATCGAAGGAAAAATTTCCTTCTCTATGAAGGTCATCCTTGGAAAAAATGGATAAGCAGTATCGCACCACAACCAAACCATAAGCCTGGAGATGAAGAATATCTTACCCCTCAACTGACTTCTGAATTATTTATAATAGCTAAATTCTAATCTGGAAAACGAAATCAAGTTTTTAAATACGTCTGTTTTAATATATGCTATAAAGCTTTTCATTAAAGCCACCTAATAAATAGATTCCTCTATGACATCTTTACCTGTGTTATTTTTCTTAAATTAAAAATATAAATGAAGCTTCAATTCACAAAAGTCTTTTCATAATTCATCACATCGAGGAATAATACCTCACGAGTGACGCGGAAACTCATTCCATTTTTAGGGCGTTGCCATCCTCCAAGTTTCAATCCTCAGACTCCCGGATACGTTTTTTAAGTGAATTTCTTCAGGTGAAAATAAATTCATATGCTTCGCGGCAATAACGCGGTTTGATTCCTACTGTCTGCCTAATTTACCTTTGTTATTTTCTTATATCCTACTTTCTAAATGTCTCGTTATTGCCATCTGCAGCAGTTTGATTTGGTACTGCCTATAGTTATTATATAAATGACAATTATCCAATTTTATTTTGCCTCCATTGTTGTTGTTATACTGTAGTATAGTGTCACTATATACTACAGTATACCAACAACAATGGAGGCAAATAGTGTTATGAATAGTAATTCACACGTTGTGAAATGCAATTTACGTTTTTCTTTAGTCTTAAAATTATTATTGATACTGATTACAAACAAATTGTTTTCGTTGAAAAAATAGTTATTTATGCAACAAGTCTGTATGTAGTGATCCTTTGTCATGAATGGGAATCCCATGAATAAAAAAAGGGTACTTTACACATTGCATTAAAAAAGTATATTTTACGACTCCTAGAGAGTGCGTAAAATGAGTATTTGAAACACGGTAGTAGGAAAAATATTTTTTACCTACCAGACATTTCTGGCTTCTCTGTATTGAACAAAAACAAAATCAGTTATTATTAAACTAATTATGCTAATTTGCTTTAACCCTTTGATACATATGCTTAATTGGGTACATAGTTTCCGTAAATCATTTTCTGGTTCAAAAATTTATTAAAACGGGCTTAATAGACCTTCATTTTATTGTGGAAAGAAGATATGATCCCGAAAATGAAGCAGATACTGCTACTTTGCTTGGTTTGTTATAGAATAGCTCTAATTTGGGAGTTGAGCGGCAATGAACAAGGAGAAGAGGAGAATACATTCCAAACACCTAAACCAAATATCATTCTTGCAGGAGCCGACAGATTTGCCCCAAAAATATTTCAAATTCCTGAGTTCTATTGAGATGATAAACTTGCTTTTCTTCTTATTTGCAGGGACGGTGAAGGGGTTAAGATTCAATGTTATTATAACTCAAAATGATGCTATAAAATAGTGTAACGGCGATTTCTATATCCCTGATCTAGTCTTGAATGAATTAGACCGAAGCAATGACAAGTTCGAAGTACCAAGCCCTTTAGAATATTGTCCAAAATATATAGATGATGCAGAGTTCGAAAAAATGGCAAACTACTAATGTGTATGCGGATCAAAAAATTTTTCATTTCAAACCAAGGAATTCAACCGTATACCTTACAAATGCTTGCCTTTGGCTCCACCTCTATTTACAATTTTTGAGAAAGTACAGCCTCTTCGGCTCTGGCTCCAGGATGTAAACAGCACAAGTGCTAGATTAGTGATCCTAACGAAGCTGAAAATACCTAAAAGAAACTGGAAAACGGTTGACGTTTCGAGGAACAAATCTGCCCTCGTTGTCATGCAAGGACGAACAAATCTAAAACTGAAAATGGTTAGTAAATGTAAATAACAGTAAAAGGCTCGTGCAATATTGTCAAGTTTGGAATTGACTTTGACAAGATGACAATAATAATGTCATATCGTATAATTACTGGTACTGGTTTTTTAGGTTAGTGGAATATTAAGGTGTTGTTAAGTAAATAATTGATTCGTTTGTGAGGTGTTATATATCTACAATTTGGTTTTATGCGTTTAGGAAGAATTCAATGATTTTTGTTAAAAGGTTTAGTTAATTTTTAAATGTCTCTTATCAACTTCAGTTTTTAGCAAAGGCCGAGGACAATAGTTATTTCTACCGTAGCAAAGGTAACCAACCAGGTGCTGTTAGAACTAACAGAAGTTGAACCAACACAAACATCTTTATTTAATAAAATTAAAGCACTTTCTTTTGTAACGGAATATATGCTTATTCCCCTACAATAAAATTTCAGTTCAATTACGAATGATTTTCGATATTGGGTTAGTGACATCTATTCGCGAATGGGTTTATTTCGTGTGGTTAGCAATTTTAGGAGCGCAGTACGCTATTTTATACCTACAATTCATGAATTTAATTTACTAGAGGTTACTATCTTTAATATTGGTTATTTCTATGGCTTCACGCTGCGTGATTTTTAGTGGTAATCACATGTTATAAATTAGCCAATAATACATCGGCAAGCATATTTTGTCCAGCGTCTTGAATTTTGAAAGCGAGATCGTTTATCTTGTGTTGATACGTTTGACGGGTAGTTCTAATTTTTAATCTTGAAATATTTAATCCATCTTGCGGTTTATTTAACTAATTCTTAAATTTTTAAATACATAATTAATATTTGTTTATGACTAAACTTGTTCGACTTAAGCAAGAATTTAGCATTGTTATATTCCATTTCTAATTAAGTTACATCTTCAATAATTTTTAAATATTGTCGTGACGTTTGGGTAATAATACCGATTTATTGGTGAATATTTGCGTCTCTCATCAATCAAATTCATGTAATTTGAAAGAGGCTTAGTCCAAATTTACCGAGAACGTAATTATTTCATCGTTTAGTGGTCACGCACATTATTTTACGTATTTTCGTTCAAATTGAACAGTATTATTTGGGTGAATTCTCGGAATAAGTTCTATATATTCCTGTAAAGGTAGTAAATTGAATTTTCAGTAGAATTTCTCCCAATTTTCCCTCATAGTTTTGCTAGTTTTAATATTTTCTCTTTTCAGGCTCATTTAATTAAATTTTCAATTTATTTGTTACATCAAGCATATAATTATTAGCACTTGCCCTGTCTAGTCTCAATCCTGATGTACCAAAACTATTTTGCATTTATGAGAGGCTAATCTCACATGTGTAAATTTATCTGATTTTTTTTATCTTTTAGCTAAATGTCCATGTCGATGCGAGATAGTGATTACTTTATCTTTAATTGAATTGAGGCGCAATTGCTCTCAAATTTCGTTTATGTGCCAAGGGCCGAAATAATAGTAATAGCAATTACTTATTTTGAGTTATAAGACTCGTTATTAGAGGTTGTACGTCTATTTTTCTATTTATTATCAAATTTAAGTTACCTTTTATTTAGATTTACCGAGAGTCACTGAATTGGAACGTTATTCCATTATTTTCTTTTGAATTTTAAATTTCAGTCATTATTTTCTTTTGAATTGCATAGTTTAAAGTAAAGAAAAGGATATCTTGAGTAACAGTAGGTATTTATAATTTTTACTCAACTTAACATTGTAATTCAAGTTTCTGATTATATCTGCTTTAACCAGCAAATTTTCAATTTGTTGATTGCTTCCTCATGTGTTTAACAGTGTCACTGATGTTCACATGATATTTCCCTGAATATTATTTAATTAGCAATATACATTGGTCTAAGATTAGCTTATTTCTCCTTTCATGTTATAAATCCGCAGACTGACGTCGCTGTAACAAACAAGTCAAGGGGGGCCAATACTTCGTGAACCAATAGGTCCTCGACACACCCAACCGATACTAACTTGGCAACAGGCAGAAGCGGTTCGAGTGGAGATTCCAATACGATCGCATGGTTACAGAATAATTGAACGAAGCTAAGTCCCCAGTAGCACACCACATTGGCCCAATATTGTATCTATATTGGTGAAATATTGCAAGTCGGCCCAATATTGGCAATTTCTAGCCAATATTGGTAATATATAGAACATGTACCTTTTCGCTACATTTTTATATAATGTTTATCCAATATTGAACCAACATTGAAAACACATATTTGGCAGGAGCTTTTATTTATATTTATATGTAATATTTAACCAATATTGGTAATATATGAGATATGTAGCTTTTTTCTATACTTGTATAGAATATTTTTCCAATATTATCCCAAGATTCGTAAAAAAATACTCGGTCATCCGAAAAGCGGATTTGAAATCAAATTAAAAAGTGTGCTTAATGCATTATTTTAATAGATATGTATATCAAATAAGAGACTATACGGAGATACCCGCTCAATTAAATTTATTTAATTACCTAATTGAATTTATTTCGTTAGGTACCTAGTATTATATATTTAAAAAAATCTAATAGATATAAATAAACAGAAATATTTTTGTACTGTGTAAATCAATTTGGTGTAAGTTTATGCAACTGCACCTTTGTAACTATTAATAATACGACAGATATAAATTTCAAGGGCTTGAAAAATTATATCCTCAGCTATAGCTGATGGCATTTGCATTTCGCGCCACCTTATTAATGACTATTATTGACGCAAGGCGGCACACGCGGCATCATCCCCTGTTTTTAACAAGCTCGCTTTCGCTTAGCTCGCGTTTTTTT
>MU182088.1:30002-42788 GCA_016904865.1 Pissodes strobi
CGAATCAACATATTTAAGCCCAAAGAATTTGGTTGATGATCAGCCTCATTTTTCGTGGCACCCTGTATAATTATCTCATAAATTTAACTACAAACGTGTGTATTTTTAGAAGCTGTCCGAAAGCGATTCAACAATGCCTCCGATACGGAAATTGAGAGGTCAATTTCAGCATATTTAGAGGGTGCCGGGGACAAAGAAGGCCGACGGAAAAATCAGACATCTTAAAACTTTATTATTATTTACGAAAAATGATATATAGTAGCCTTTTACTTTTGTTATTTTCTGTATTTTTATTTTTATTCATTTGGAGTTAGTTTTTGAGTTTTTTTCTGTTTAAATTATATTCTAAAATAATAATAAAAAATTTCTACTAAACAATTCAGTCTTTAATATTTTTTGTAATCTGACCCTATTAGCAAATTAATATTGGTAAGATATTATCTTTGCATATCGATCTCATGGGACTCAGCGATATTGGTGAAATATTATATTTACATATTTGTCAAACGTTGGAAACGTCAGATTTTCTTTTAACGGCCCAATATAGATTTACAATATATATCCGATATTTTATATATTATATGTGATATGTTAAAAACGTATATTGATGCCATATAAAGTATATATTGTGACAATCTAAAAAACAAATATTGGCACTATATCTAAAATAAATAATACACATTTATTGGATCGTAATATTGGGACAATATTAATCTTTAATATCGGATTTATATTGAAAATATGCATTGGGCCATTAAAAAAAAATCTGACGTTTCCATCGTTGGGCCAATATGTAAATATAATATTTTATCAATATTGTTGTGCTACTGGGGGTATCAGTCAGTCAGAAGATAAACATATGTATAATTTTTTTCTAAATCTGTCGCATTTAATTTTTAAATCTTTCACATTAATTTTAATTTTCATTACTAAGTCAATAATTTCATCAATTATATTGGTAATTTAATTTTATAATTAATATATAACTTGTTTTTAATTTATTTCTTTAATTTATCGCAGGATAGAGGTCTGTGAGACATTGCGAATTATAAGGGCAAATTTCTGATATTTTTATCTTTGTAGTTATTTATATTTAAGTATTCATAGGTGTTCAGTTCGCATTGTCTCTAGGAACTCTGGCGCCCAAACAAATTTCAGCTAATAAAAGGGACGACCTACCCCCTGAAATAATAAAAGAACGAACATCATTTACTAAAAAAAATTGGCACAATGCCATACTTGATTAATTAATTAATATTTTGCTATACTCTGTTTCTTAATGCCAGATAGCACAACACCTTCATTATAAATGTAAAAGGCGTTTTGTTGAGTACAGGGTGAGATCACATAAAATGCGACCAATTTGATTTTAAAGGTATATATTCCAATAAAATGCAGGTAGCTCTAACACATTTGTAGTTGAACTCATCCGGTACGTTTGTCAAGAACAATAGGGGATACTCGTATAACAATGGGTAATAAAGATATTTTTCGAGGACTGACTGCATCAGTGTTGGGTACTAGGGTTTTAGAATTTATTTTTTCTACTTTGGTATCATAAAGAAGTATTTTCGATACGCAAAGTAGTGTCGAAAAGAAGCTCTTTTCGACACTACTTTTGTTGACTGATTACTATGATATTAACAAAATTATTCAATGCCAAGGCTCACTAGCAAAAATTTCGACACTGTTTTGAATGGGATTCCTAATGATACAGACGTCAAAAGTGACAAGATGGACGTCCAACTTTTGATAGCGACTTGAATAAATTAATGTTTTTCATTAAAAAACGTGCAAAATTGAAAAAATAGTATAAAATACACGTTTTAAAACACATTTAGCGCACTCGCACGTTAGGAAACTCCCCGCCAGCGGGTCGTTTCCTAATTTCGTGCTCGTGCGATAAATATGGTGTTTTAAAACTAGTATATTAATATACTATTATGACTTTGTTCAAATATTTTGTCACACAACGTAAAATAATAGACAAGCCAATTTAAAGTAGAAATCTAAAGTTTATATTGGTAAAGGAATGTAACAGGTTACAAACCATAACATAACCGCAAAAACAATGTCACCCGTTTAGAAAAACATTTCAATTAGAAAAAGTGTTAATGACAAGTATTTACAATAATTAAACTAAATAGGTACGTAATATTTAATTATAAATCATCCTCACTGAAGTCAGAGTCGTCAGGAGGTTCTACTGTCTCCTCCAAGAGATTGTCAAGATCCCACATTTTTTGCTCCGCTTTTATGACGTGTTTTATGGCATTCGTCCAGTTTTATGTTATCGATATATTCATAAGTTCTCGCACATCTTTTAGCTTAAACGTTGTGTTCTTCCGAGCTACAAATCCTTTCATTTGTGCCCATATAAGTTTGTTGGGATTTATTTCACAATGGTAGGGTGGCAATTGAAACACATTTATTCCACGCGCTTTAGCTATTTTAAACTGTGATTGCTTTTCCTAACTATTTGTACCAGCTTCTTTTTCAACATTCCGTTTTCGAATGAAATATCTTTTTGAGACAACCAACCTATAATGTCCTCTTTCCTCCAAGAACTGGTTGGCAATTTTTCTACTAATCTCGAATGATTACTAGCGTTGTCCATAACTATGACAGAGTTTTCTGGAAGTCATGTTATCATTTCGGAAAAGTAATCCTCGAAAACATCAGCCGTCATTTCTTCATGGTTAATCCTTGGTCGACTTGGATTCAAATTGCAGTAGTCCTTTCTGTACGAAACCGTTATATCTCAACCAATATGCGTTATAATTAGCCTGCGTCCTTTCCCGGAAGGAATTTTCAAACCTTCTTCTTCATTCTTAACAGAATGTCCTTCATTCAGCCTTTAAAGACAATGATTCAGCCATGTTTCATCTAAGCAGAAGATAGATTTTCCTTCCCTGCGATATTTACGAATGTCCCTTAGATATTGCCTCCTCCAAAGAATTATGTCCTCTCTGTCAATGAGTACAGACTTCCGGTTGCACTTTTCCCACGAGAAGTTCATTTCCTTTAAAGTAGTCCAAAGTTTCTTTCTTCATTTCGTAACTAGACTTCTCGCAGTAGCCAAGGGATCTTGATGCACAAAGAAATCATGAAGATTTAAAAGTATAGTTTTCGCTCTTTAATTAAGAATTCCTTTTTTCTTGCTTGGAATCTCCAATCTCCATGTTTGCAAATCAACAGTCACTGAATGCACGCCATTTTTGACAGGTATACATAAACATATTTTTACAGGTATATAAATTGGCCGGGTTCATAACCATAAAGCATGTAATTCCAAAATATAATATAGTAAAAAACACAATTAACTTATTTGTATAGGCCAAATTAGACTCAAGTTGTAGCGCCTACGGTTTATGATTTTTTACGGCCCCAGCCCTTTTCGCTGTGCTATCAGGCATTTAGAAATAGACTTTAGCTTTCGCTACAAATTAGCGCCCAACTAAATGTATCGTTACACTTTAATCCTACGTTTTTTAGATGGTTCCTTTGCTAAAATACTTGAAGCGTTCCATTGTATTCTGGGATTGTTATCAAATGCATGTTGGCAAATATGTGACTTGTGGAATTGAGTATTTTTAATACAAGTTTGGAGTTCTTTTTATACGTTTCGATAATGGTCTACAGATTTCACCTATATAAAATGTATTGCATTCACATGGTATCCTAAAGACAACATTTTTAGTAATTCCATTTTCATTGAGTGGTTTTGTTGCTAAAAACTAGGTTGATAAGGGACATTTAAAAATTTATTAAATATTTTAACAAAAATCATTGGATTCTTCCTAAACGCATAACACCAAATTTGAAATTGTAGACATATAACACCTCACAAAAGAATCAATTATTTACCTAATAACACCTCAATATTACACTAACCTAAAAGGCCAGTACCAGTATTATACGTAATAGTCAATTCAAAACTTGACAATATTGCACGAAGGCATTTTCATTTTTAGATTTGTTCGTTCTTTACAACGGGGGCAGAATTGTTCCTCGAAACGTCGTTTTTCCAGTTAAGTTTTTACAGCTTCGTTAGGATCACTAAACTAGCACCTGTGCTGTTTACATCCTGGAGCCAGAGCCGAAAAGGCTCTAATTTCTCAAAAATTGTAAAGAGAGGGCAAGCATTTGTAAGAAACATGAATCCTCCACAACAATATAGAACATATCTACATCAACCGTATACGTTGTACAAAGTACGCCTTTCTCTATGATGCCATTAGAAGTCACTGCACAGAATTAGATTTGGAAGAAAACTTGTGCATTGACGAACAGATTGTGCCATTTAGTGGGCATCTGCCAATCAAGCAATACCTGAAACGCAAACCAACCCCATGGGGTATGAATGAAAACAGTTGTTTTACGTGGAAGATCCGAAGTGGCACACGATTTCCTGATTTATCAAGGGGCTTCTACTGACTTGGACGTAGACAACCTAAAATATTTCAGCTTGGAGCTTTAGTTATCCTTCAACCTTCAGAACGAATACAAAATGGTCACAGATTATAGTTCGACAATTATTTTTCTTCATAATTATAAACCAGTTCCAAGTTCAAGGCATGAGGGACATACCAAGCAATGGAACACCTGAAGTCCCAAGGGTTAAAATTTCAAAACATATGAAGAAATCAGGCCAGTAGTCAACACGATTCCATAGCTCATCTGCCATATCTTGAGTAAAGAAGGAAAGCGGTGCAAAAATCGAAATCTAATAAAACACGCATTTCTTTTGTGATAAGTGTAGGGTATATCTACTTATAAAATAAACTGTTTTGAAATGCACCATAGAAAATAGTTATCCTATGGTACACGTTTGCATGTTTTCCTAACTGAGAATTTGTATATATAAAGTAAAAGACGAGGTAAAAGATGTTTGATTTGATACTTTATGTAATATATTTTTTTAAGTCAATTAAAACGTTTTGTACGCAATTACGCACGTTTTTCTTTCATAAAAATAAACAAAAAAATAATTAATTACACTACTTAGAGTTTTTATAGACACGTTAACTATAACACAGCAATTTTTGGCTGCTACAATAAAAAAATCAGGTCTCAAACGCTGATTGATTAAAAAGCAAAGTTCCTAAAAAAACTATCAATTTATTTAAAATAAACTGCTAAGTACAAGCTAACACAAACAACTGCATTTAAAATCACAGATTAAAAAGTAAAATACAATATTGAAAATTGTCCGAAATAGAGTATAAAAATATTCAGGATACTGTTGATCTTAAAACTCAAAAATACACACTATGTAAGAAGGCTGTAAAGAAATATAATACCTACTTATGAAACATAACTTCCACAACGATCGGGAACATGTAAAACTGTTCGTCTAGGGCCAATATTTACTAAAGAATATTTTTATACAAAAATTCGCACGGAAAAAATCCTTAAATTCCTAGTCAGTCAAAGATCAACTGAACCTGAACATTGCGAGAAAAAAAAACGTTTTACTAATGTCGACTAAGAAAACTGACTTAAGACACTTGAACTTTCATTACATTATCTATATTATTTATTCTAATTTCGCTAAAGGCCTAAAATATCCAGTCAAATACCTAGTACTTTTAAGCATTTTGAATGGTCTCAAGTAAAGAAGTGGAGTCGATGTGGAGTCGGGAAGAAAAAAAAAGGCCACAGTAGGTACAAAAAAATTATTTATTGAACATTCGCCTTTATATTTTAAGAGTATTAACAACGTACCGTAAAAATTAAAAGGTCTAACATTACATGACTAATAAGGTACCAGTCTAGTATTGCTTCTCTCTAAAAAATGAGACCAAACAAATATGCACCAGAAAATGACAATAATGGATAAGAATCATTGTACACAAACAGAGTGCAACCCTTATAATTAATTCATTGCACAACATTTAAGTCTCCATATTCATATCCTGCCGCAGTATCAAATATATCGTGTATACTTGCATGGATATAAGAAACATGATTTCGCCAAGAAATCTATTTTAAAATATATTCAGTGCTATTGGTTTTCGTTAGTGGTTTAAAGAAAATTGGATGTTTTACTTGATCTCTTGTAAGCCCTCTTATATAAAGGGAAATTCCCTTATATAAAGGGCCGAGTGTTTGGCACAGCCTCAATCGAGCCTGTGACCCGGTAGTTCCCGTTGTTTAATTTACGTAGACATTTTCAAAATACACAGTAAGACATTTTTATTTTTGTGTGGACGTACGACGACCGTCCAACCAAGCAAATTTGTTTAGAAAGTATCGAGATCAAATACGTTAGCTCAGGCGGGCGAATGTCCGAGGTCAGGCAGGGCTCAAAGTAACCTTGGGCTGAAGTCGATGACATCCAAGGTCAAGTAGACGGAGGGTACTTCAAGGTCACCTTATGTGGATGCTTACTACTGATGTGGATACGATAAACATTGCGGATATTGATAAAAAAAAAATATTTTCAGGTACAAAACTAGAAGTCCAATCTTCTAACAACACATCTTCGTTATATTTAAAACGAACAAGAAGGAGAGCTTATGGAGGATCTACTGATGGTGAGGTCATAAAATTATATTGGTACACCAGACCAACGTATTCTGGCAGACCAAGAAAATCATAATACATCACAAAATAATAGAGAAATTATCCAATACCATTCTCATTTGCAAGATAATCAAGCCTGTGTCCCGGCAGTTCCCGAAATTTACGGAAGTCATATACTAAGATGGCGAAACTTATGAACGGCACAGACAAAAATGAACCCACGGAAACATCCAAGGGCGTATCCAGGGAAGAGCCAGCTGCCTCCTCTTCCATCAAGCCCGAAAAAATTGTATTAAAATATTTTTTGTATGGCCGACAAAAGCACAGAAGCAACCAAGCGAATTTTGTAGTTCCTTACTTCCTTACATAGGTTATATTCAAATAAGATTTTCCGCAGACAAATCGACTGCCTTTTCATTGACCCACTTTCATCCGGATAATTTGAAACAATTTGTACATGGTAGCGATAGCAGTGTCGCAAGTACCTTTATAATCGTCGGAAAAAGCAATTCGCTCTTTTTTTCGGTGATATCTGGTGTTGATATGCGTCTTCTCCCTCAATGCCTTCCAAATTGTAGAATCTTATACAAGGTGAAATGTTTTCTCTCCATTCTTCCCATGAAACATGTTTCAAATTATCCTGATGAAAGTGGGTCAATGAAAAGGCAGTCGATTTGTCTGCGGAAAATCTTACTTGAATATAACCTATGTTTAGTACCCTTCGTAGAATTAAAACATGGCTAAGAAGCACTATAAGTGAAAATAGATTGAATTGGTTAGCTATGCTTAACATTCATCGTCAATGGGTTTTTGCAAACGAGGAGCAATTAGTGGAAGATGTAGTTAGAAAATTTTCAAGCAATCTACGCAAGTTTTGTTTCAAAATTAAGTTGTTGCATAAATTATGTATTTCTTTTGTTATTGTTTTATTTTCGCATTCCGACGTGCAGTCGGCTCCGAGATTTGCTTAGGGGATCTTTTAGCACGTTGATTTTGTCACCTGTTGAGCACGTGATTTTTTGCCTGGCAAACTTTTGTCTGTGTAGAATTCAGAGTAAGTAAACCAAGAATTATTACTGCTAATATTGAAAATATGATTCATTTGTGACTCGTTTCCTGTATTTAAACATATTTTTTTCCTTAACCCAAAGATTTGGTAACGATTTTTTGCAGGGGGGCAAATTGGGTGGATCTCGGGGGCTATTTGGGTTGCCATTAGAAGTCCAATTTTTTAAAAGATGCATTATTTGTAGACCATTTTTGTTCAAATTTTGTTTATAACTAATAATTGCAGATGGTCCGCACATTCAAATGAGCGTATACCAATACACGGAACGGTAAAAACTTCTCACCATACAAATTCTATACAGAGGAGGCACTAAGCAATGCAGTAAAAGCAGGTAAAGAACAAAATCTTAGCTATAGTGAAGCCTCGAAAAGGTTTAAAGTTCCCGAATCTACTATAGGGCGTAAAGTAAGGGGTGAAAACAAACTACAAATATTAGCAGGTCGTCCAACAATATTCTCACTTGAGGAAGAAAATGCCTTTATCAATCATCTACTAGCAATGTCCGAATGGGGCTTTCCATGTGACCTTTTAGATTTGAGGTTTATAGCAAAACGATATTTGGACAAATGAGGAAAACGCATTCAAATGTTTAAGAACAATCTACCAGGATGGGACTGGGCACAGCTGTTCTTACAAAGACATACAAATGTTCTTTCAAACCGTATGTGTGCAAATATATCTAGAAAACGGGCTAACGTTACTGAAGGTGACCTGGACAGGTTTTTCCAACATTACCAAAATGAACTTGAAGGAGTAAGTCCGGATTGTCTCCTCAATTATGACGAGACAAATTTGACGTAAAGTCCATTCAAGGCTATTGCGCTGTTACGTCAGAATTTCTGACGTCAAAAGAAAAGATCCGTACGTCTTAGATATACTCGTACGTTATTTTTTACACTAGCCAAAAGATGTCTCTGTACCTGTTTTCTATTCCAGAGCACGTTCCGTTTTTATCAATTTTACATACTTATTACTTATGGCAGCTTCGGAGTGGATTAATTCAATGCACAAGTTCGACACGAAAATATAATGCCACCAGGAATAGCATCAACATACATACAACAGCTTATTTACCTAGTAATCGTGCGCCGATATCCTTTGATTTGGGAAAGTCAAAAACCGACTTTTTCAAATTTTAGAAGAGGGCTATGACAATATTGTTTTAAGAGTCTGGGCATCTGTAAAATGCTTTTGACAGTTCCTTTAATTTAAAATAAATATGCTTTTTATCGTCTAAAATCCGTTTATGGATCCAAATACACTGGAATATAATAATTAAAAAATAATACTTGTGACGGCTCGTTTGATTTAAAATATGCTTTTTTATCGTCTAAAATCCATTTAAAACGATTTTAAATGGCAAAATTGTATATAATACCGCCCTAGCGGCTAGAATTGGTTTGCGCATTTCCGTCTCTTTTGCCGAGATTTGTCCTCATATCGCCGCGTAAGATGTTTACACATCAAAAATACATTTTTTCTAGAGATATCATTTTTTAGTATTATCAAATAAATAAAAAATATATATTACTTACATTGTGCACAGCTTTCCAGGGTAAAAGTGGCATACTAGCATCATTTTCACGTGTGAAATAATGCACTAATTTTAAAATTAAAGCTTGCTCTTTCTCACTGAACCGGTGGGGCATCTCAAAACGATTTTTATTAGCAATTATTAGCGTAAAACACAAACCAACTACCAACAAATCAATAAATGAATTAAATCTGTTATTTTCGTTATGATATTTTGACATTGATGCCAATCGATGTCAAAGATTCCAATTTGATGGACCAATTTAGTACATACGTTCATTGCATAAAGAAAGATGGAATGATATGACGTAACAGCGCAATAGACTTGAACGGACTTTATGATCCTCGGACAAAAAAAAATATTTGCAAATGAGGAACAAAATATCCCGAGCGAATTATAAACAGTATGAAGATGTCCATAGTGTAATGTATGCTGCGGCTGCAGAAGGTACCGTATTACCGCCATATGTCGTATATCGCGCAGAGAATATGTGGGATAAGTGGACCGAAGGAGGACTACCTAATGCTCACTACATCCGCTCCAAAAGCGATTGGTTTGATGGGATATGCTTTCTAGGTTTAGGACTATTGTGGTCAGTTACTTATCTTCCCATTTCTGTAGAGATATTATTGAAGAATGTGAAAGACTAAACATTAAATTCATATGCTTGCCACCAAACGCAACGCATATTATGCAGCCTCTGGGCGTTGCATTTTATGCCCCATTGAAAAGGTATTGGCGGGAAATATTAACCACATGGAAGAGACAGGGAGGTCTAAGGTTTAGTACACTACCAAAGGATGAATTTCCTGCCATTTTGCGTATACTTCAGAACAAACTCGAATCCGAAAATACAAGCAAAAAAATATTTCTGGTTTTAGGAAAAACTGGCCTGTTCCCACTTGATTCTGAAAAACCAAAGGAACGATTAATTGCTTCGTCGGAAAATATGGAGACAGTAAAACAAAATGTGAGCGAGGCAGTTGTAGATATTTTAAATGAATTGAAAGAGAGGGCAGCTCCGCCATTAATAAGAAAAAGACGTAAACGGGTTACCGTGAAGTCCGGAAAAAGCGTAACTAGTGCGAACTTTGATATCCCATCGACAAGCGGTGAACACAGTAAAGTGCAAAGTGGCAGAAAGACATTACTCCGCGAAACCGACTCTGACTCTTCGATCTCAGATCCTGGTAATTATCCGTCAAGTTCAGATCTGGACCCTGAAACTTTTAGCGATTTGGAGAATTTGGAAGAAACAACTGATGTCAAAGTTGGTGACTGTATATTAGTTGAAAAGAAAATACGAAAATGCTATGTGGGCCAAATTGAAAAAATAGATGATTTATATAAAACTAAATTTCTAAAAACCATCAGAGGGAAAAAAATGCATTTTATACAATCCGAAAATGATGAAGATAATATCACTTCAAGCGGGGGATATTTGGGTGGTTTAACATAAACAAAAAAAATATATTGTTAGTTTTAAGTTCTAACGAGAAATGTTTTGCAGGTGTATTCTAGAGACTTACAAGTGCTACTGTAATTTTTTGCCATCATTTTTATCGCATATTTCGGACAAGGCAGCAATATATTTTTAAAATTTTCAAAAAAAATCAACCAAATAGCCCCGCTTTACGCCCCGCTTTACGGTAGGTATGTTACAGTTAATGATCCGGTAATTGTCATTCGTTGGCGTTAGGACAAATTTGTGTTTCAAGTATATTTTGTTTGGCGTTTACTTTATATAAATACAAAGCGTCCGTAAATTAAGGAATACATTGGGAAAAAAAATCGGACATTTTGTTCCAAAAACAGGCTTGAACACTAATTGAAATAAGCATCTTTAATAACATATCTCCTACATAGACCAATCTATATACATAAAGTTGTTAAAAATGAAAATCCAAGTGTAGTTAATTTCTTTCATCTAATTTATTTCTCACTTTACGGAGGCATTATAGTAAAAAATATTATAACCAGTGCAAAAACACAATCAAATCCTTTCATATGAGATATATCCAGTATTGTCATTTCCGATTATTAAGTAAATACAAAAACGTGCTTTCACATTTTCAAATGATCTCCAATCAATCACATTTAAAAAGTCGGTAGGATTCGTTCTATATTAATATACTTTCTATTTTGCAAGTCCACGCCGATATTGGCACTCAGTTAATAATTATATAACCATGAGATTTTAAATCAATTGCATCTATGTAATGCATGAACCGCAATTGAATAAACTGCAATCTTATGGATTCAAATTGTGTTTGTACATTTTTAAAGCGCGTTTTACTTGGGATTTTAAAATTATTTCTGATTATACAAGGGGGAGCGTTTTGATGTGCTGATATATAAATATATTTAAATGACACTCTTTGAAAGTGTCTTCGGTTATATCTCAATTAAACGTCTAAATGCAATTTAAGTGTCATATGCTACATTTGAAATTCAACTGTTTTTGAGCTATTAGCATAATCGCCATTCTATCTTATTTGATAGTAGAATCTGCGTCGAAACTTCCACATAACACCAGACAGCTTGATCTCTTAGAAGTATTTAATATAAAAAGCATTGAAGTTTAGTCAGAAATCTAAGTTATATAGCTTAATTGAAATTTACAAATAACAGGTTTACAACAACTATAATATCGACTACGAGATTAAGAAAGTTTAAATTCATGAATTATTTATAACAATACTTGTTCTAACTTAAATTAATAGTGATTAGAAATTTCATTTTTACACCCTCATTTTGCGTCCGATGTCTACTCTTCTCCTTTATTATTAACTTCATGCTTTCACTTCACTGAACTGATAAATAAATCAGGTATACAAGCTGATTTCTAATATTTTGGCTTGAAATATGGATACTTTCTCGGATCAATTATTTAAATATCAATCTATAAATGAAATGTTTTTTTTATATATATTTAATTTTTCACAATTGAAAATGTGTCCCTCTGAAACAAGATATTTTATGTGCTATTTCCTAGATGGCTTTATGCTGAACTAAAGAACTTGATATTGCCAGAAAGATGTAAATTTAGGTCCTGCAAGCTAGATCTTCTTACACTGATGATCCTAGTTTTTAAACAAACACGCGACGATGCAAAATACAGTTTCATGTATTGGATTGGCGATTGAAAAATTACTAACAGTTTTTATAACGTAAACTTGAATTGCAAACTGTTAACCAGATTAAATTAACGAACAATTCGACTGCAAGTGACTGACAAACTAACCCAAACTAATCACAGAAAATCTGTAAACAAAACACTAAAATTCAGAATCTATTCTGTGAATATATGGCAAGTATTTAGAGTCACATTAAATTGGCAAATAATATGTATTTATTTATACTTGACATGTGCAACCCTCGTCAAGTCATTTTAACAAGAAGCTGCAACTGTGCATACACAAGAAAACTGCTGGTTTTCCAGATACTGGAAAATTTTGAAACCACAAGCCAAGGAAAAAGGTCAATTAGCCAACTGTAAGCTTGTTGGCATGGTAAATGAGATTTCAAAATATATGAAAATCTAGTGACCAAATGCTAAGGAATAAATATCAATGGGCGTAACCTTAATAATCTTGTCAGCAAGTTTCAAAAAATTAATCAAACTACATCACGAAGGTAATCTAGTAGGTAGTAA
>MU182088.1:42798-113238 GCA_016904865.1 Pissodes strobi
ATGGGTTAGCGATATATTTGTATTAGCATTTATAACACGTTGTGACTATATTTATTTTAGTTGATAAGCGAAGCACATTGTTATTAGAATAGCTTGGCTTGATTTATATTACATTATCATGGAACAGCCAGCAAACCATTTTATATTTTTAAGAATTATGTTCATAAAACCCACAAATATGCTGCATTTGACTCGTCGATCCATATTTTAATTTTGGTTTGAATATTTCATAACTTTCTGAGAACCCCTTGGTTGCTGAACGTCAATCGCCGGCCGCCATTTCTGAAGATCGTTTTGGGACCTCTGCTTTTAAATATATTTATCTCTTTATACGGCAGGCTATAGCTTTTGTAAGGTTCCTTCCGAATAATAGGAATGAACTATCCTCCCGTGATTGTTGCTCTCGATTTACATTTTTAAAGGGTTATCATTTTCGTAGGAGTATTTCCTACTATTTGTGGCTTCCGCCGTCGTTTATCCTCCTAATAAACGAGAACTAAGATATTTATTATCTTAGAATTATTCCCTGTATCGAAATCACGGGGCATGTTTCAGCCCATCACTACTTGCTGATTTGACGTAGCATTTAATCTCGTAGGCAAATTGCCGGAAACCAATCTGAGATTACCTTTCAAGGCGAGAGAAGTTGCTAGTGCAGTCGTATAGAGACTCCATATTTAGTATTGTGATATAATACGACCCTTTTTCTAGGGGATTTATTGTGTTGTTTCTGTTTGTGTCTTGACACGGCCGATTTATCGGGATTTTACTGCTGTACTAGGTAAGCAATTTCTCTGGAGTTAATTTTTTCTATTGCTTGTGAAGCGCGTGGACGCCATGACGCTAATGGTTTTTTTCCATTATTTCTAGAGGCTTTCCACGTTCGTCATATAAACCGAGACCGTCGAATTTCCCTTAGCCCTTACACACACTAACGAGGTAATTATTGCAACAGTTTTTGCTTAAATTAATGATTTAATTGCTTATCTGTGTTACATTTTTTTTGTGCATGGTCCGCCATTTGCTTTGCGTCCCATATGTTATCTTATCTACTCCATTTTATCTATTCCGAATTTTCATTTTAATGTAACTTTAATTTTGATCGTTTGAGGAAATTTATATTTTTTTTAGGGGTGATTCATCCCTATCTTTGTTATATTCAAGTTATCTGTACCTTAGTACCTATTTTATTGGCTGATGGGCATTGCAAGTCGATGGGTTTTTGTTCTGGGAGAATTTGTTTTATAAGGAAAAAATATTTATGCAAGGGGGGGCTATGCTTTTTTATTAAAGTAAGGTGGCTTCGTCTAATGCGCACTGGGTTATTTCAGGGTTTTACTGGAGGGCCACAACGTTTACTAGCAGGCGAGAAGCAGGTTTTACCAGCAGGCTACCACCTTTGCTAGCAAGCCACAACTGGGATTAGTGGGCCACAGTCCAATTATCCGTCCATCTTGACACCGAGCTATCGAGACCTCGGCTAGATCTTCCCCTCGGGGCCACTGAGGTATCTATAGGTGCCCGGCGCCTCCACCAGAGTGGACGACCAGATTTGGGGTAATCTTTCATGAATTCATTTGTTTTTAATATAATTTCTCTTAATTTTCCTTATTTTAATATAAATCAAACCTTGACCGCCAAGCTATGAGATAGCTCATTAATTTTATTTTTATTTATTCACTGGTTTTTCGGACAGGTTAATCTAATTGCTCTGTATTTTCTCTCTTTTTATAAGATAAGTCAAACATTGACCGGCTTTAAAACAGTTTCAATAATTTTATTTCTTTCACTCATTTATCGAGTAACATAACCGCTCTGAATTTTATTTCTTTATAATATAAGTCAAGCATTGATAGCCAAGCTTTCAATAATTTTATTCTAATTTTATTTCTTTTATTAATTTATCGAGTCATTTGATTTAATTTCTGTGGCCGTTCATTGCTACCTATTATTATTGCTACACTTAAAATTAGTTGTAATTAGCGTAGTTAACCTCAAAGCGACCACTTTGGTTGGTAGTATTTAGTGCATTTAGTTGTAAGGCATACAGAATCGAATATTAACAACAGAATTGGTCTCCGTACAATCACCATATTGTACCTATTGGTAGTTAAATTTAATAGTCATTCGACATTCTTTTGTCTTTAACTAACAACATCTCCATTTAACTTGCCTTTTTACTCCAGATAGATTGTTGCTGTTTTCAAAAAAAAAGAACTTAGTAGCAAATATATTGTTCAATTTTAGATTGTGTTTTCTTGTTAAGTTAAGCTTGAGTACCTTTTGATTTAATAAGCCAGCCTATATTCTCGTTTTCTTGTTAGGGTGAAATTAAGTACCTTTTGATTTAATAAGCCGGCCTAGCCACCCTGCACAACACCAGCGGAGCTTTTTCAGTTTAGTTGGACATAACTGGTGGCGCTCTAACGACCCCACTACCGAGGCCGGGCATTTGCAATACGACTCTTCGGAGCTAGGTTTCCTTTTAATTTAAAAATCTTTCTAATTAGAGAAACATACTTACTAATTTATTAGAAAATTAATGCAGTTTTTAAGGATATTTTTATTACTGAATAAGAACAGTTGGCATTCTCTCAAAAGGTTTCGAAAACCGAGCATCACCGGTTGTGTCCATTAATTTTCGGGTAATTGCAATTGTTTCAAGATGAGGTCTAAAAAATCTTTGACCTTAAAAACCTAAATAAAAGAAATCTGGACTAGGAAGATCAGGTGAACCTAAACGTCATTAATGTTTTAGGAGAATTCCATTTCTCGACGTGGCAATATTAATTGACCGGAAGATCACTTAACTTACTAGTTCTGTTTAAATATCTCTGTATGGGGGGTTTTTAAAGGTTAAAGGTCTATCTGAAACACTTGAAAAGTTAAAAATTACAATTACACGAAAAGTGTAAATAACGAAAACATTTTAGATTCAATAATGCGCACTTCTCAAACCCGTATCAACAAATGCATTCAAAGTCGAAGCAAGCGTCTGCCTACCAAGTGTAATATTTATATAAAAAAAATATCCATAAAAACTCATTAATTTTCTAATAAACTAGTTTTTATCTCGAATTATTCTTTTATTTAAGACGGGTACCATAATACTTTAAAATTCGTCAGTACTCATTGCCGCACCCTATATATTCTCCGAAAATGTGAAAATTAGTATATGGTGGATTCTAAACTCAATATTTTATAGGACCAACCTTATCAAAATTTTGAAGTAATAAAAATTCTAATTGTAAATGTAAACTTCTCTTTAAACCTAATTATAATAATCAAAATATATATGTGAAAATTTTATGGATCATCATTTACAAACCAATCTGCAACCTGCATGTGAAAAATTCCATCCTAATGCATTCAATAACTAAAACTATGTTAATATGTGAAATTTAGTAAATTAACGCTATTTTTTATTACTGGCTTAACCTGCATAAATATAAATTATTGATCTCCACGAATTATACACTTAAAAAGTCATGTATATAAAACATATCTACCTGTTGTATCTGTTGTCTCTATTGTCTCTGTTGTCCCGGTCGCCTGGTCTGTTCCTGTCTCCAGGACCCTGAGGGCCGCCGCCTCGTGGTCCTCCCGGTCCCATCCCTCGTCTTGGTGCATCTCCTCGTCCACCAGATCTAGAAGCGCATGATTCACTTAATACCAAGTAATAATGTAGACGAAAAACAATGTCACATTAAAGCATAAAATAAGCTGCAATTTCACAATTTCGAAAATATACAGAACCACATTCTGGACTTGTATGAATTAAAACTGAATGAATATTATCAATGTCAGTCATAGTTTTATATTATATTCGAACGTCCCACAACTTGAGGGTAAATCTCGGCAAATGGGATGGAAATGTACAAGCGGATGTGACATCAAACCATGCGCAGGTTCATTCTAACACCAGAATAAATGCAACCAATTCCAAATAAGTGGTTGCCTATATTCAGGGTTACGCGGCCTAAGATGGCATTAGATTTTCATATCGGTGATGTCGATATAGGATATGTTTACACATCAGTGTCTCGGGTACTAGCAGACACTAAATTTTTTTTATGATATGATTCACGCAAACAGTTCCCTTTAAGTGTCAGTGGCGGAGAAATATCCGTGTTGGCTCTCTATAAGTATAATTATTGATATCTTCAAGAAGGAGCAAGTGTTTCGAAATTTCAGAACCTATCGCACCAACTTCTATTATTCTAGATATACAACATTACGTCGTATTAGAGTCTCAAGTGGATATTGCATATAGAATGCACGCCTCTCGTGTGGAGGAAAGAGTTCAATCTGATCCTTCGAATTCATAATCATTTACTCGGGGCAGGAAGACTCAGTCAAGGATTTTGGCATTCATGAGCGACTCAATTATCTTCATATCGGGTCCGCAAGAAGTAGTCTCACCATTTGCCCGATTCTTTCAAAGTGTGTACCGCGTGTCTGTTCCACTACCACACCATGACCTTAATATGACTTGTGATTCCGATTATATTCACATTTTCCCTAGAATCATCACAAATGACATTATTACTGACACCAGGTCTTTGTAGGCTAAACGACCGCAGGCCCTGACGGGATTCCCAGCTTTATGGTTAAAGATTGTGCACCCGTATTATCAACGGCATTTTGTCATTTATTTAATCTAATTCTTATCACTGGCGTGTTCCCTGAGAGGTGAAAGGCAGCAAGAGTGTGCCCTGTACTTAATGACAGCTTGATGGAAAACTACTGATACCAAATCTCTGTAATTTCTCCAAACTATTCGAAACAATTCTTCATAATGATATTTTTTCCATGATTCGATCTCGCCTTTCTGCCGACCAGATTGGCTTTTTCTCGGGATGATCCTACATTACTAACCTTTGTACTTTTTCTCGCCAGAGGCCAGCTGGATGATATATATATACCAATTTCAACAGGGCCTTTGACCAGATTAATCAATAATTTTATATTGCTGATCAAAGTGTTTAATTCATTTGGATTTTCGCGGTCTCTTGTGGGATTGCTTCACTCTTATCTGGCGGATCAGAAAGAGTTTACAGATTGGTGGATTAAAATCGCATAGTTTTACTCCAACTTCAGGTGTACCACAGGGTTCCAATCTTGGATATTTTATCTTCAATTTATTTGTTAATGACCTTGTGAACGGCATTTGTTGTCATAAAAGTTGGCTTATGCTGATGATTTGAAGATTTTCTGGATCGTCAATACCCTTGAGCACTGCTCTTTCTTGCAGCAGAGTATTAGCTTTGTTAGTAATTGGTGTGGTTCGAATAAGCCGAGTCTAAATGTGGTTCGAATAAGCCGAGTGCTAAATGCTAAACTAAAAATCCCATATTAATTAATTGTGTTTCCCTCGAAAGGAAATCACAAATTTCTGATCTCGGCAATAATATTTGGCAGGAAGCTCACTTTTACCAGAAATTGTTTCAAGAGCTTCAAATATGTTGGGATTTGTGATGAAGAGTTGTCGCTTATTCAATAATTTTTCAGCTATTAAGGTCCCGTTTTATAGTTTTGTCAGATCGAAGCTCGAGTCTTGTTCGATGGGCTGTAGTTCTCAATATCTCAGTCCTGTGAGCACTCTGAAGGCGATTCAAAAAGAAGTTGTTCAAGTACTTGGCTTGCTGAGAGGATGGCGTTTATTCAGGGAGGGTCATAGATCATGGTGTGCTCCTCTCAAGATTTAGAGCTGTGTGTGTGTAGATTACTGCATGTTGTTGGTTTTCTATGGACTTATAAATAACAAAATTGACTGCCATTTTCTCTTGGCACGACGGTTTTTTCATGTGCCTCGTCTGCAGGCCATCTTTTGCTCTTCATCAAGCTAGATCGAATGTCGTGATGCATATTCTTACTAACGTAATCAGTGGCGAAGCGTAGGAGTAGACAAGGTAGACACTGTCTACCCAAAAATTGTCTACCGTTTATTTGCCATTAATTTATTTGGTGAAATTGTACTTGCTGTTTAACTAACATTTTAAAAAACCGTAATAGGTACACAACACACCACCGACTTGTTCTCCTTATATGTCTATGAATCTCCAAACGAAATAAAAACCGCCTAATTACAATTTCCAGATCCCAGGAAGACATTTCGAGATTTGTCTTCTGCACTAATCCAAAAACGCTTCAAGCAGGCGATAGGCTGCGAGTCAGAGGTGTCGCCGCTCAGCGTACGTCCGCGATTTTCTCGGGGTCGAAAGACATTACACGCTTTGTCTATCGTAGTTGACCAGCTATTTTTATTATGCTGCTGCGGTATACCGTTTACGGGAACGTTTGATATGGTCGGCTGCAGTACTTCAGTTTTGTTTTGTTTCGGGACTGCTGTAAGCTATGTATATGTTTTTATCTAATATTTATGTATGTTACTTTTATATGTTAATATGTATTTTTTATCCTCTCTATATTTACTAGCACAGAATGTTACCATTTTATTGAAGTGAAACTTCTTTAGCGAGGGTAGTCAGAAAAAGTGAGAGATGAAACGGTTATCAAAGTGAAACGCCCTTTTTTAATTAAGCATATTCCAGTAAAGCTAGAGGGTTGAAATTTTCAGGACATGTAGCCGGGGTAAAATGAAGTTTCTGGACGAAAACTGGATCCCCTAAAACTAATATAATTAATTTCGGGAGAATGGGAAGACCTACAGGGTCGACATTTTTATGGTAGGCGCGCCTCATAGGGGGCTACCTTTGACCACATGGAAACGGGGCTCTAATTTAAGGGGGGATTTTGGGGAAAAATCGTTTTTATGCCGATATCTCTGCAACGTAGCCTCGGATCGAAAATCTGACAAGCAATGACCCTGTGTTACCGAGTCAACCACCTCCCCGGATACCCAAAAATTTTCAAAATATTTGAAAAATTGAAAAAAAAACGTAAAAAATTGTTAGGGACGTTAATTAAAAGTATTATAAAACGAAATAAAGAAAAAAATTAAAAAGTTAGAGAAACGCGGTTTTTGGTGAAAAAAAGGCGCAATAGTTCAGCTACGAGACCGGGGTTGGCAAAAATGGGAAGAATAAAAATGCTTTATGCCAAAAAAAAAACAAACTTTTTGAAAAATGAGAAAGAATTAAAAAAAACCTAAAAAGATATTCGGAGAGTTATTAAAAGTATAAAATAAAAAAACACAATTAACGAAAAAAAAACAAGAAATTGGTCGGAAAGTTAAGTATTATAAAACCAAATAAGAAAAAAAATAATAATAAAAAAGAGGAAAAAATTGTTCGGAAGGCTACTAAAAGTATTATAAAACATTATAAAGAAAAAAATTTATAAAAAAAAGTTACAGAAACGCGTTTTCTGTGAATAAAAGGTTGAAAAAATGGAAAAAAAATGTCGACACCGACCGGGGCAAAAGTTGAGAAAAAAAAGATTAAAAAAAATTCAATATGTAATATCTTTTTCAGAAGTTTCACTTGAGTTGTGTGCTTATAAAGGCGAGGAACATATTTTTTTTGTATTTTAATTAGTATATATCATTGTTTTATTTCATAAGGTTTATGAAATGGAGAAATAATAGTTGATAAGCATTTTTTGACATTAACAACGATTTTTATTATCTTTGTCTACCCGAACAAAAAATTCACGCTTCGCCACTGAACGTAATGTGCAACAATTTCAACTATGTCTGTATGAAGTGTGATTTAAATTATTGCAGTCTGGCGCAGCTTCTTGGCATATGCAGAAGGTCAGTATTATTTAACGACTGATGTGTTGGCTTCATTTGCAGTGGGTGGTACTGTTAACCATGTTATTATGATTACATTATTTTTAATGATCACTCAATTTAATTTATTTTAAGTGTTTTCATTGTACAAGGTTTTTAGAAGTATTGCTATCACAAGTGTTGTGATTATTTTAGATTTTACTATAATTGGATAACTCTTGCTGTTGGGAATAAGTGCTAATAAACAAAAAAAAACTAAAATACAAGAGAATGTACCTTTTAGAAAAAAAAAAACTATATTTTGGCAAAAGCATCCCTGAGTGAGTTATGAAACTAACAGAAATAACTTCCTTACAAATCCCCACACTGGCGTATAGATTAGGTACCTGCGATATCAATGCCTGTGGATACAGTGGACATTAAAATGAAGTCAGAAAAGTCAAATAGAAAAGAAAGCAAAATGGACAAAACAAATTCCTGCTTTAGAAAAACACGATCGGATTCACTGTTTGAATAATTCGAATACCGGAAACAATCTTAAAAAGTTTAGCCGGATATTGAAACCGGATTTTAACTGTAAGACATAATAAAAAGGTCAAGCAAGGTATTTGATACTGCACAAGAAAACCACAATCTGGCTTTACTAATTAGTCTGTTACTTACCGCAACGTCTCAAGATTCCGAAATATTTTTATATTTTGACTCATTGCAACCTAATCTTTCAATAAAATGGTTTTGCAAGAAAAATCCATTAGGTTATATTCTATAATATAATTATTATTATTTTTTTATTGACTAAAAGTTTCCTGCATGTAGTGACGTGAGAATCGGGAAACGCCACTGCTTCCTTCAGGACAAATTTTATACATTGCCTGGCCACTTTATTGGATCCATAAATATCGCTATTAATCCCACTATTTTAACTGAAATAATTTAAACATATCAACTCTTAAAAATGCATTTTTTCCTTCGCGTTGTATAATTGACAACTTTAATAATTAGCCTAACAAATTTGCTCTTTCATTTGTAGCCTTGAAAGACATTAAATTAACGTCAAAACGTCGCAAATTTAGAAAATAAAGAGGTTTCATAAGTTAGTCCTGTATGGGCTACTTAACCATTGTACCTATTCTATGTTACGAAATGCAATAGTTGCAATACAAGGTTGCCAAGATTAATGTTTCCAATTATTCCAACAAATCCCATTAATTATCTTAAGAACTTGTAGAATCCATGGTAGGGATAAGATTTTTTTCTTGATTTCCAGGGTCTGTAAGAACCACACTAAACAGCTCTAAACCTGGCAGATATGCAACATCAGATAATACTAGTAGTAGCTGTAGATGTAATACCCAAAAAAACATTTTCAAAATGTCAGTACGTGATTGGAGCGATTCTATTATTGTTTGAAATAAAATTCGCTTTGTTTAAGTTATTAAACAAATAATTGAAAAATATCCATTTTTGTTTTCTATAGCTCATGCCTCTTTAAGTTAAGCTATCATACCCCAATAAAGTAAGTCAAATTTATGTTCTAAGTGCACTATTGTCTGTATTAAATTTTTTTAAGACAATAAAAGAATGAGTTCAACCGCTACAATCCGTATTAATTTAATTGTATGAAACAAGTGGCCTACAAAATATGTAATCAAATCTGCCATGTACCTTTTATGTCTCAGGAATTTATCTAAAAATATTTGTACCTTGACGAAACATTGGAGGCGACACATTTTCAAATGTACCTTTACTTTTATAAAAAAATATATGAATGCTCAGTTTTAAATGAATACCTACCTATTATTGTCAAGTCCTGGTCGTCCACCGCTGCCTCCATATGACTGTCGTCCGCCGTCTCTATCCTTATTTTTCTTCTCTTCTACATTCAGTTGCGTGCCGTTGGTACCATTTCTAGGGTAGTAGATTGGCTGTAAACAAATATATTTAACTGATTAAAATTTTTAATTTCTTCTAAATTGATTATCAGTCAGGTGTCAGAGAAAGACACTCATGTGAGACAACAATACAACTAACGGTAACTAAATGGAAAAAACTGATTGATGAAGGTAATTATATTGTAGCAGTCTTTCTGGATTTTAGAAGGGCTTATGAAACAATAAATGGGGATTTGCTGATCAAAAAATTACAATATTATGCTATGGGTGGAAGAGTGTTGAACTGGTTTGAGCAATATTTGAAGGGTCGACAACAGGTGACAAAATGTGGTAATTCTATTTCAGATAAAAATTTTAATACTGTAGGAGTGCCCCAAGGGAGCATCTTGGGACCAATTTTGTTTATATTATATATGAATAATATACATTATGCCCATAGTTTCGAGTTTTTAAATCTTTTTGCTGATGACACTCTAGTAGCATGTTCTGGAACTGACCGAATGAAAATCATTTCAGATATGAATGTTTTTTTGGAAAGGTTGGATATATATTTTAAAACTAATAAATTAAAGCTTAATGTGAGCAAGCTATGATTCTTAATACAAGACATAAAATATCAAATATCGACATATCCACTTTAGATTTAATTATAGATAGTGAAAGGATATATTTCACATAAAATACGTAAAAAACTATATTTCTTCTCAAGAATATCTTCTTACTTATCAGTATTCACGAAAGCAACTATATATAGAACCATAATACAACCACACTTTGATTACTGTGGCTCACTTCTGTATTTGATGAATAATAATAAAAAAAACTCACTCAAAAAGCTCATGAATAGAGGTATGCGAATAGTTCTAGAATGTAATAGATATACCCTATAAGAGTGATGCTGTCGCCCCTTCACTGGCTTAATGTGAGCGACCATGATTTTAATTTTTTTAAATCAGCCGAGGGTTACTACCGCTGTACTTTCAACAATTCATCACTATAAACAACCAAGTTCATAAGTATAATACAAGAAACAAGAAGGACTTCCATGTAACAAGAACCCGGTTAACATTGTCGACTGCTTCACTGTTTGTGAGGGAAATTTGTGAGTACAATAAATTACCAACAAATATAAAGAATTGCCAAAATCTTTCTTTATTTCGGAATCTGTTCTTGAGGAACATTAAGGGTGAAAGGTGATAGTGAAATAATGAGATATGTGACTTTGTTTATGTTGTATTTGTGTGGATATGTTGTATATATTAGATCTCCTATTTGAATAAAGTTATTATTATTACTAATTACAAAAACTCTAAAGGGAACATCTGCTACAGTTTGAAATTATTGAAGGTCCAAACATTTAGAGCATGTCTAAAGTTATTTGTCTAGTGTCAAAATATAATGTTTCGCAATATTCCACTTTTTGGCAGACTACCGAAATCCAAATTGTTTAGAACAAAATGGTTTGTACTAATCTTAACATATTTCTTAAAATCATGGGTCTTGATTACAAAACTATTTTTTTTGTTTGTTTTTTGGCCTTTACACTAGGTATTTAGCCAGACCGCATTTTATAACTTTTTAGGATTGCGAAATGAATCGCGTCGGAGACCGGCTCCTATCCAAACTATTAATAATAAGGGGGTTAATCAGACAGACAGCACAACGCAGGTTAATACTCTTCTCGCTTCCGGGCATCCGAGGAGCGATTCACAAAAGAAATGATGCCTCAGATCAAGAGGATGGTGCTAAAAAGAGGGATCTTCCACATTAAAAGCTCAGAGTTCACAACTTTAAATTATTATCACTTAAATACTTTATTAAAATCTTAATGATGTCACCTCTAGGGTTATACAACAGAGTCGATAGAGATATAGGAGTTTGGACATTGTTTTCCAAAAGTAATTCATAACAATTTGGTCTGATATTTTTACACTCAAATATAAGGTGTAGTGAGGTACCCAAATCCCCACACTCGCACTCGGGGGTATCCCTGACACCCAGTCTGTGCAGATGTTGAGGGGTTAAGCAGTGATTAGTACGTAATCTAATAATCGTAGTTACATGACGTCTACTTAGAAATTCCGACTCAAAGAACCATGGTCTTCTAGGAAAACCCTCAAATAGCGTTGAATATATCTGCCCTCTACTGCTCAATGTCTCCCGCCAGAAGCTGTTCCAGCTCAGATAGTGGTTTGCTCTTATAGTGGGGATATAGTAATTTTTGTCCAATTGTATAGGATAAGGTATCCTTAGGATTCTCCCTACATTGGCCAACTGATCTGCTTTCTCATTTCCCTTTATACCTGCATGTCCCGGTATCCAACATATCCTGATATCAATTCCGTTTGCATTCGATTCTATTATGATCTGTTTGGTTAAGAAAGATATATGATCTAGATTCTTAATTCCTTTATTATTTGAGATTTTTATTATTGCACTAAGCGAATCCGTTAATATAATTGCCTTTCGGATATCCTTTTTGAGGCACAATGGTGTCGCCTTGTGGATTGCCACCGTTTCTGCCGTACAGATTGTAGTATGGTTTGGTAATTTTGAAGAGAAACTGTACCCAATGTTTGGGCAGTAGACTCCAAATCCAGCTTCATTAGACTTTCTTTCTACCGATGCATTTGTGTATATATGGTAATATTGGCTTAGGTATCTATTCTTCATTTCTAGAAATGTTTGCTGAATATTATATTCATTTTTTTTTTTAAGTTTATATTTACTACTGGGATTGTCATCATTTGGTATTCTCTGTTGTATATAAATGAAGGTAAAGTTCCATGTTTTTGTCTTCTTCATATTGTAGAATTTCAGGCAGTACCATTACGCAATATGGGAGTTCTCTGTTACGGGAGTATCCCATGGACATGTCCATACTTCTCAACTTCATAATATTTTCCATCACAGGGTTGTTAATTAGATATATGTTTTTGATGATAAATTTTTTCGTTAGCCATTGTCTTCTATACTCAAGGGAAAGTTCGCCACTTTCTGCCCATAATAAGTTTGTTGGTGTTGATCTCATACATCCTAAAACTGTGCTTAGGGCCTGAAACTGGATAGAATCCAGTTTTTGTTTATTTTTCTTAGTGGTTGGATTAATTAGTTAGCATCCGTAATCCAGGTGAGATCTGACTATTCCCTTGTATATATGAAGCAGGGGTTTTGGATCTGATCCCCACCATACTCTGGTTAATGATTTGATGACATTTATCCCTTTAATTGCTTCATTGCACATTTTCTCAATCCGTTTACTCCAGTTTAAAGTATAATGATACCTAGGTACTTCTATTCTTTTACCCATGGTATAATGTTGGCATTATATTTTAATATTCCTCTTGGTTGATCATGTGCTCGAGGTTGGAACATCATGGCTACCGACTTGTGCGGTGCTATTCTAAAATTGAGGTCCGTGAAATAATCTGTCATTAAATTTAGAGATTCATTCATCCTGTTTATCATATCACCTTCATCTTTCTCTTCCAATATCAAGACAAAATCATCAGCGTATTGTAATAATTTAATCTCCCCATTCGTTATGCTATGTAGTTTACTTGTGTAAATATTGAATAAAAGGGGGCTCAAGGGTGGTCCCTTTGCTAGCCCTACTGATACCTTTTTTCGCCCTATGATGTTGCCCGCTTTCTCTAAAATATATGTTTCTCAGTTGTGTAGAGTTTGAAAGATTAAATTTACAATATCAGTTGAGATGTCCGCCTCCATTAATCCATTATACAATTTGTATATGTCAACATGGTCGTATGCTGCCAATATATCTAAGAACATCACTAATGTCTTAATTTTTTCCTGAAAGCTTTTTTGTATATTTAATGTTAAGTTAATTAGGTTTTCCATGCATCCTTTTCCCTTTCTAAATCCTATTTGATACCTAGGAAAATACCCCCCATTTTCAAGTTTCCATTCAACCATGTTTTTTATAATTGATTCCAATGTTTTGCTCATACAAGAATTTAGTCCTATAGCTCCTGAAAGTGTTTTGTATATTTAAAACACGTTGACTGCCGAAGCGAATTCCGTGATCGGGTCCGCTGCGCCGAAGTAGTTTTATTGAAAATTTCAGTTATTTTTACGTTAAAGAGTAAAGTAGCTTCAGTGTCAATACATATTTTATTATAATATAGTATGCAATAGAAGCGTGAATAAAATATATGCACACGGCGCCTGATTAAATAATTTCAAGCAAACGCCGTGTGTATAAATTCCATTCACACCTTGTAAGCAGGTAGAGTACAGCCACGGCACATAGATGTGCCGTGGTACAGCCCTATCGTCAATGCGGTTGCCAAATGGAGAGACATGAGGTACATTTTATTTCTCAGTATCAAACATGGTGATGAATTAACAGAACTTCCTGATGCGAGAGTAGGGGGTAGCCGAATGAAGCCAACAGCTATCTGTGCCTATAATTCTGCAAAATCATTATAGATCCGTCCGTAGCCTACCGATAGATCTAGCCCTGACACTCATCTCCGCTATGCCAGTGACGTCACAACTGTAGGGGTAATTGAGCAAATAATGGATAAAATCGAGTTGCATTCTTTTACATATTCACTCCAATATCTTCGTACCTAGTTGAGCTATCAAAACCATTCTTTACTATTGTAAAGTGCACAGTTTGGCGCTTCTGTCGAAGTATAAAATGGTTGATATTTTCTATTCTAAATATGCTTAAAACATCGATAACTTTTGCAGTTCAGAAAATATGCAGGCAAATATTCATCAATCGAAAAACTTTTTTGTTTTTAGGAATTTCCTATAACATGCAGCGAAGAAACTATAGATAAAAGACAAAAAATATTTCTGGTACCAAAATCGTTATTGTCACTTTTATAGTTTAGGCGCTATGATATTTAATAGCGCGCAGAATTTGAAAACACTGCCGGCGCGCGGCGCCGATATGACGGGTTACCAGATTTTTTCAATTCTGCGCACTATAAAATAAAAATACCTTAGCGCCTAAATTATAAAAGTGACAATAACGATTTTGGTACCAGAAATATTTTTGGTCTTTTATCTACAGTTTCTTCGCTGCATGTTATAGGAAATTCCTAAAAACAAAAAAGTTTTTCGATTGGTGAATATTTGCCTGCATAATTTCTGAACTGCAACAGTTATCGATGTTTTAAGCATATTTAGAATAAAACATATCAACCATTTTATACTTCGACAGAAGCGCCAAACTGTGTACTTTACAATGGTAAAAAAATTATTTTGATAGCTCAATTAGGTTCGGAGATATTGGAGTGAATATGTAAAAGAACGCAACTCAGTTGTGACATCACTGGCGTAGCACAGATGAGTGTCACGGCTAGATCTACCGGTAGGCTACGATCTGTCTGACCAAATGTCCCCATATTCTACTTTATTGCGCAGGTCGGCAAAATGGTTTCATAAGATAGGTGTAGTGATATTGGCAGGAACATCGCTGGCAAATGTTTGGCATTTGTACAAAGTTACTAGTAATTCATCTATCTACATTACAACTTTTAGAAAAAACCATTGTATGGTATTGAGAGTTATAAACAACCGAACCTAGAAGATCATAAAACGCAGCCATCGGAAAAAACAGTCGGTGTAAGTTGTTTTCCAAAAAGCATGCAAATGGCCATGACAGAAACTGCGCTATAGTCCACAGGATTGTCACAATTTTTTTATCAAAAAAAAAATTGTATTTTTACTTTTGCTCAAAGCATGTGAACAGAAAATATAATTTGAAAAAGAAATGTAGTACATTTATTTTCCTTTATTTAGTTAGTTATTTGTAAGAATAAATACCTTATGGGCCGAAACAAAATGTTACCATAGATCATGGTTAATTTGTAACAAAAAACGTAAATAGTAAGATATTACCAGACCACCTTATATGGTGTTAATTCCACGCCGCACCAACAGATTCCCCATAAGAAATGCACGCTATGTGTGCATATTTTATAGATAGGCGGCCTGGAATCATACGCGGGTTGTGAATAATATATATGCACATGGCGCGATGGGAAAGTTCGGTGTGCATCATATATATGCACATGGCAGTCAACGTGTTAATGTTAAGTTAATTAGGTTTTCCATGCATCCTTTTCCCCTTCTAAATCCTATTTGATGCCTCGGAAAATACCCCCCATTTTCAAGTTTCCATTCAACCATGTTTTTTACAATTGATTCCAATGCTTTGCTCATACAAAAATTTAGTGCTATAGCTCTATAGCTGTTTGGGATCTTTATCTTTTTTGATAATTGGGTATATCAGTGTTTTTTTTTCATTGATACGGGATTCTTTCGCCATATAAACACAGGTTAAAATGCTTTATTATTTCCTCCTTGCCCACTCTGGGGAAGTTTTTTTTATCATGGAATAATATATATTACCGAGGCCAGCAGCTGAGTCTTTTTTCCCTTGTATTGCAAAGTTTGGTTCTGTAAGTGTGATGGGCTGTTCTCTGTTTACCGGAGGTCCCAATAAATTAAATTCGGGATCCATACATACCTGATCTAAATTAGTCAATATCTCCATTGCCGTATTTTCATTAGGTAATTTGTTATTATTTTGATTAGTGACCTTAGAAAATCTTTTAACTGTTTTCCAGATTTTCTCTAAAGGGGTGGTACGATTCAAATTAGCACAAAAATTTTGAAAACTACTTTTTTTATTATTAAATATTTTTTTGACTTTAGCATTGGTCCTTTTTGCTTCAAGGAAATTATCTAATGTGTAGTTTATCTTTAAAGTTTTTATTGAATCTTTCCTTAATTGGAGTAGATTTTTTTTGTTTATTTTCCTGAATTTGGTCGTTTTGTTGGTATCGTTAGATCAGCTGTGTCGTAAATAATGTACTCGAATTGGTCATAGTTCTGAGGTCTGTCAGTCTGTCAGTCTGTGAAGTGATCACTGTTTCCAGGATCAGCCATTACCCTCCAGTTACATTTTATGGCTAAGCTTGGTGATACCAATGAGATGTCTGGTACAGATTTATTGATTTGGTGCCGTTAGTCTAGTTTCCGATCAATCATTTAATATAGTTAGATTCAGTTTTATTAAAATATTATTAATCATTGTTCCATTATAGTTTGATATACTGCTTCCCCATACCGGATGTTGACCATTAAGGTCCCCCAGAATAATTTTTGGATGGTTAAATATTGAGATAAGGTCTTTTAATTCGTCATCATCTATTCTACTATTAGGAGGTATATAATTGTTAATTATTGTTAAGTTTATTTTTGTGATTTTGATTGCTTGAACTTGAACATTGTGCGGTAGTGTATTTTGAGATAAATCTAAAGTAATAATATCAATATTATTTTTGATTAAAAGAGCTATTCCGCCCCTTCCATCATTTCGATCTTCCCGTATTGTCTGATAACTGGAGATAGAAAACTTGAAGGATTGTTTTAACCATGTTTCATTTAGGGCTATTATATCTAAATTATGTTCTTTTATAAAAATTTTTAAGTTAGTAAGATTGGAACATACACTTCGTAAGTTCCATTGTAGGATATTCAGTTGTTTACCAGTCATCTTCCTCCCTTGGTTTGGGAGACCATGACTTTCTATTTTCAATATTGTGTATATAATGTTGTACTAGCATTTTGTCTGTTATAGACATATTTTTTATTTTCTTGAAGAGCATGTCTTCGATATTATGTCTTTCAACTTGCGCACTCCAGCAATCTTCCAAATCCCCGTTAGAGGACTGAGAGATCACTGTCATTGGCGATTGACTTGTTCCAAACAAAGGTCCCGAAACATTTGTTCTTGTGGATTGCAGAAGAGACATTGTTTAATGCCCTCCTCATTAAACCCAAGGATTGGAGGAGACAGGGTTTTTTTTATTCACTGTGGAGGCTTTTCCACTATAAGATGGAGTTAATTGTAATATCTCTTTTTTTCATTTCATTAAACATTTGTCGGTTCTGCCATATTTGCGTAATTCGAGTTATTTTTATTTTTTAAACTTGGAAAATCGTCAGAATGACGTATAAAAGCTCTATCCTTTTTAATTTTTGGCACATATTCATTTGCCTCAAAATATGATAAACTATCTAGCGACATGTAAATTCTAATATGTTGTTGTCTAAGAAATTCTGGGCATTCTCTATTAATTGAAGAGTGTTCAAGACTGTCACAATGTATACATTTTATTCCTAACTTACAATTCGATTCATGTGGTTCACTTCCGCATTGGCACACAAGGTCCCTGGTGAGCCAAGGTACCACATTTTTTACATTTTTCTTTGCCTCTGCATTGCTTCTTAGTGTGACCGTATAGTAAACATTGACAGCATTGCGTAACAGGCATAATATATTATGGCTCTACTGCTGTTTCAAGCCCATATATATTAACTTTCTTAGGAATAGTTTCACCCTTGAAGACAAAGAGACATGTACTCGTAGGCACATAATCTAGTTTTGTCCTCTTTATTTACCCTTCTATTAAATCTTTTAACCTTAACTACATCTGTTATTGATTCGATATGGTCAATTATTTCTTCGTTAGTAAAATCCCTACAGATCCTTCTTACAATACCTTCACATGATACGTTATGCTCTGGAATATACATATTGTACCCCTTATTAATTAACTCTGTATTTTTTATAAACTCGTTTGCCGATTCCGGTTTGTTAAATTCAACTGTAATTTTGTTTCTGCCTTTTCTCAATGGCCCTTTTAAATCTTTTAATTTAAGTTTAAACAGCATTTTAGCTAGCGACATTGGGTGTAGACTGCCTATGTTTTGATCTTTTGGTTCTTGAACTACGACCGAAAATGATCCCCGCGATTTTTTTTCGTATTTGTAAACATATTTTTCATTATCATTACAATTACTACCTTCTACTCTGGTTATCTTAGTGTCCATATGATGTGTCAAATTGCTAGGGGGCCCAGGGGACACCCTGGAGGTCCCTCCATTCAACTATCCACGTGTCGGTTATTTGCAACACACCTGGTAAAAAACTATTGTCATATATTATTATCTGGGCTTAAATAATATATTAATATAATATTAATTTCTATAAAAGGTTAGTTGCCTTTATTTTTGCGTAATAGAACAAGAAATCGTTTATACAAATAATGTAAAGTATGCATGTTAAAGCTAAACATCAGAAAAGTAGACATAAGGTGTTTAATCGGGGACATTAAACGTTATTTGGAAAAGTCAGCAAGAAAGTGCAAGTTAGTAGTAATTAACCCGGATTGACATATTGGGCAAAACTAATAATGGCCGAAATAAGTGGGCGGTGCAATAGTTGCGAAAATTGATGAATGTACAGGCTATCGCTGTTTTTGGGAAACAGGGGGAACGAATGACGTCGAAGTATGAATGGCTAGTTAGAAAATGAAACATAGTGGAGAGTATGGTAAAAAGAGAAAGAGATAATTTTAAGAAATGCGAAAATAACAATGATCAATAGAAAAAGGCGTGAATGAATGATAGGAAGAAAAAGTGGAATGGGGAAAGGTGAAGGCAGCTAGAGTAGAGAGGAGTGAGTCGAGAAGGAGACGACTCAAGTGTTGACAGCCGTTACGGGTAGTCGAGAGTTGGCGGAAGTCCAAGTCGAAAGTTGGCGAAAGTTTAAGTCCAGAGTTGGCGAAAGTCCAAGTCGAGAGTTGGCGAAAGTCCAAGTCGAAAGTTGGCGAAAGTTTAAGTCGAGAGTTGACGAAAGTTCAAGTCGTGAGTCCGAGGAAAAGTTGACGTAAGTCTAACTTGCGGTTCTAAGTGAAAATGTATACAGAGGGTCGAGAATAAGTGGCAGCCCCGAGATCAAGTCGGAAATCCGAGGCAGCCAAAGGCATTCAGGAGGAGAGTCTCCGCTCCGGTTTGAGCCGAAACCGGTTGAGGGTTAGGGACGTGACTCAAGGATCATCCTAGGGTTGCTTTTAGGGAGAGAGATGTAAGTCAATATTATTATATTATAAATTGTGTATCTATATAGTTAACACCCCTAAACGCATTACAGGTAGGGGCTTGAATAAATTGCTTGAGGTGGTCCAAGCCACAGACTTAACAAAGTTTTACAGTTGCAGTTCTGGTGAATGGTTATCTGCGTTTTTAATCAATGTATAAAAAGACGGTATTCACGAATGTTTCCCATTAAAAAAACCTCTTCAAAGGGACGAAAAGAGCCCATTTCTTGGTTTAATGATGATATTAAAAAAATGAGAAATGTGCACTTAAAACAGTAGCCGATCATCATAGAGATGAGACTAGCACTAACGCCTATAAATCTTACAAAAAAGAATATAGAAAAAACATTAATTCTTCAAAATGCATGGCCTATTCCACTTACTTAACTAATTCAACAAATATAACTAAAGACTGCTGGAAAATAATAAATTATGAATCAAATAAAAACAAGCCAATGGTAAAATCACAAATATCAAACGAAGATTTTAATGAATTCTTCTCAAATATTGCTGAAAAAATTATCCAAGACTTACCAACTCCCAATATAAATGATTCAGATGTCATTATACCTGTCTGCTCAAATTCTTTTTTCTTAGGCCCTGTGTCCCGCCAAGATGTAGAAAACGCGATCAGAGACCTAAAAAACTCTCCTGCTCTCGATATTTATGAGTTAAGCAGTAAGATAATTAAGGCCACAACAGCATTTCTCGTTACAACTCTGACCCATCTCTTCAATTCTTGTATAGCGGAGGGCGCCTTTCCATCATATTTAAAATCCGCCAGAGTTGTGCCTATCTTTAAACAGAAAGGGAGCAAGGAAAATCCAGAGAACCATCGACCAATATCCATCCTGCCCATATTTGGAAAAATCTTCGAGATGCTGCTCAAGCCCAGGCTGGTTAAGTTTATTGAAAGGAATATGATTCTCAGTCCCTGTCAGTTCGGGTTCCGACCAAATCATTCCACTATCCAAGCTGTTATGCAGCTGGTGGGCAGCATAGTGGAGGGCCTTGAAGAGGGTGAAATTGCAGGTATTACGCTGTGTGACCTCAGCAAGGCCTTCGACTGTGTTGACCACCAGATGCTTCTGTTTAAGTTGCAACATTATGGGTTTAGGGGCACAGCACTGAGGTTTCTGGAGTCATATCTGTCTGACAGATTACAATTTGTAGGCCATGGCTGTGATATGTCAGGCCCTCAGAGAGTATCATATGGTGTCCCGCAAGGGTCAATTCTGGGACCTCTCCTATTCATACTATATATTAATGACTTATCATACTTCCTTGGGCTAATTCTCTGCATACTTTTTGCAGATGATACAACCTTGATCTCAAAAGCCTCAAGTCTCCAATTATTAAACACCAAAATGACTGCACTACTAGAGAAGGCAAAGGAGTGGTTTAATCTAAATAAACTTAGCATGAACGCGCAAAAAAATCAAAAGCTCATTATTTCTTCAAATCCTCGTATACTCTCTGACGACTCCGTCGAGTTATTGGGCATAACTATCGATGACAAACTAAATTGGCACCTGCACATAGACCAACTCTGTCGAAAACTGTCCACAAATATATTTCTTCTTAGGAGGCTAAAACACTTTGTAGATGAACCAACTTTGCTTACTGCCTACTATGCGTTTTTCTACAGTCATCTATCATATGGCATTTTACTCTGGGGAAATTCTGGTAATGCTGTTAGAGCTTTTCGTCAGCAAAAGCGAGCAGTTCGAATTATTGCTGGGGCAGGTTTCAGGGACCATTGTAAACCTCTATCCGTTTTTTATAGACTTTTAACTCTACCAAGTTTGTTTATATATAAGTCTCTGGTGGAGATTCACGGTAACAAGGGAAACTTTTCAATGAATGCAGACATTCATGAACACAACACCAGAGGTGCATACCAACTAAGGCCCAAGTTGCTCCGTCTGCAAGTTTCAAAAAATAATTCTCTTCTGCTTAATGCATATAATAAGCTTAATAGGACCACCAAGAGTCTGAATCTGATAAAGTTCAAGTCTGTTGTGAAAATCTATCTGCTGGATTGTGCATTTTATAGCATATCAGAGTATATGGCCACACCCCTGTCCATATAGGTTTTTAAATAGTGTCAATTTTGTTTGTTTTAATTTTATTTGTTTCATTTTGTGTTTCACTGTGTTTAGTTAGGTTATTTTAATTATATTTGTGACCCAATTGGGTACCTTCAGGAATATTTAATCTTAGTCTTAATTAATTTTATCATGAAATGTTTTTAAAATTCTTTAGGATATAATTGGTTTTAGACCATTTTAAACTGACTTGTGCAAACAAAAATTTTGTAATGCATGTAATATATTTACTTTACTTTACTTTACTTTACTTTACTTTACATTAGAATACCTCCGCAGCCGAGCGAGTAATTTATTATTATTTAGGCAGTAGTAAATAAATTAGTGATTTGGGAATAACTGCGTTTTAATCGAAAGAAGTTAGACCTACCCCTTCAGGGTAAGATCCCCGTTATAGTAGAATACCCCCGCAGCCCACAGTCTTAGCGTGACACTATATCTAATCTCTAATCTATTAAAAAAAAAAAGCCCGGCCAAGAACCAAAAAAACAGTAGAAAAAATAAATGTGGTTATAATCTAGCTGGATCCTACTCTGAGTTGTTAATGTGTGTTGTTTTATAGATGGGTGCACTTTCACAAAAGGAATTTATTAGTAATTTTGCTGAAAAACGCTTTCCAAATTTTCGATCGCCAGAAACGTCCGATGATTCCCATACAAAACTATATTTCATGTATTTTTATCAAGATAAAAACGTAGTATTATTGAGAAAAAAGTCTGTAAATATTTCTAACAAAAATATACTGTAAATAATAACAGATTAGTAACTCTAGATACTGAAACAGGACCAAAAAATATATTCACCCAAAAACGTGGTTCTACCTCGTTTTTGTCTTTTAAAGATTTTAAATTAAATTATGTGAACCATTCTCTTAAAATGTGACGAACAATTTGTGAAATTTACATGTGACCGTTGTCGATTTGTGTTGTTCGTTTGTCTTCGTGGATATATCTTTTTCCATTGACAAATAACACTGATGATGGCTTAGGCCGAAACAGCTCTGTTACCCCACTTTTAGAAGTTCCTTTGCATTAAATTTTTTGCATGGAATACAAAGATTGTTTCATTTACTATGTTTCGTACATGTACACAGCCTTTACTCTTCATTTAAAATATGATTGGTTAGTTATTATATAAGGACGGTATCAGTAAAAGAAGTACATTCTAAAAAGAAAAATGAAGACTTTAAATAAAAGTACTGAAAACTTTTAAACAGGTAATAAAATACCTATATAAAACTTAAGTAGATATAAATTTGACGTCGACGAGATAGTGTTTCATGCCTATTCCGAAGTGGTCTTCTTCTGGTCTTCTGGGTGTGCACCAGTTTACATCAAGGTAATATGTATTGAATAAGCTGTGGTAATATCATGATATTATATCAATATATTATCCTCTAAACTTTGAAAATTATACAATCAAGAATTAAGGGAAACAGAAAGCCGTTTTGTCCAAGTTAGGCAGCCCACAAGCAAATGAAATCATGATTTTTAAACATAAATATTTCAAAGATTTTAAACATACCCGTCTTTACATATGACTGTAATAACACAATCTAAAAAGCAAATTGATGTAGAGACAAATAACTTTTGGTATAACATTTTAGCTGAGATGTAGAAGTAATGCAATACATTTAAAAACCTGAATTCACAAAATGAAAAATATTCAATTGAAACATATTTAAAAAATCAGAAATAAATAGCAACAATTTACATGAAAAAAAAAATGATGTGTGATTACTGCAGCACAGTTTTATCCACAATACCAAAACCCCATTTTTGCGCCCAACGTGCATTTCGCTAATAATTAGCATCATCAGGAGATGATTAATCATCAACCCAAACTTATATCTATATGTAATTATGTTAGAATAACTGATTATTTTACATCTGATTATAATTAATTATATTTGTAAGCATGACTCAAGTGTTTTGATAAATGGTAAACTAATACCTTCCAGTGTTATGCAACTTAATACTTTTTGAGCAACTGGAATAATACCATATTATTCTCTATTTTGCTCCTTGCCAGTTTTTAAAGAATAAAATTTAGAATTAACAGTTCATTGCTTTAATTTGCTCTATGATTTCTTTTATTTAAAATAATTTTCCTTTTTAGAAGCTACATTTTTATATTTTTTGCGTTCCCTCTAATATATGGTTAGGTTTAAAGCAATGTTTCCCCAAGTGCCAACATTTGCCAAGAATACAGCTATTTAAACTGACAATAAAAGTTGTCCATATCATGATCCTAAAGATGGCTTCGAGAAAATTTCAAAATCGTTTTTTCAGCTGAATAAAGCCAGCCGTTTCTAAGGATATTTAGGATGTATCTCTACCGACATCAATAAATAATATAGAATCCATCTTTGCATTTATTACTCTGCAGAAATAGTCTTCAACCCACATCGTATCTCTTTTTTTCTCATGATTTTAATATGCCTTGTGCAATATGTGACCAAGATTAGTTAAATTTCTCAACAATCACAAACAACTATTGCTTAATGCGCAAGGTGTCTCATTATATTTTGATCCCTCTTCTATCTTAGTTAATATTGCAAATATCAAAAGAGGTTATATACAAAAAGTTATATAGTTACCTACTATACTTTTTATTGATCAAATTCACCAATCAAATGCATTTTATAGGCAACATCACAAAAGCAGTTGCTTTTTGTGAAACTATGACAATTAATTTCTGCGGGTATTTAATTACAATTGTTGGTTTATTATTAAGTTGAAAAATGGGTTACACACAGAAGCAAAACTTTTAAAATCATATGTGAAAAATGACAAAATAAAACATAAAACTTTTCAAAAATATAGAGCACAAGTTTAAAAACTTTCAAATACAATAACAATCACCAAATCAGTCAAAAGAAAAAAAGACGCCGCCTAACTCCTATAGATGATGTGTATCAGATATCTTTTGTATGTCACCAAATACAAAGCATGAAAATATAGTTTTTAAGAAAGCAACCTCCAAAATATTGAAACATAAATGTCGGCTACGCTACAAGTAATTCAATTGTGAAAAACCCTGAGCAAAAATAAAATAGATACCTTTGCAGCTAAACAAGCCGCCACGGACTGCTGGCTGTCATAGGTGATAAAGCCATAGTTGGGCGGCGCCCTGACCCCTTGGTTTGGTTTAAGCCCGGCGGGAGCAGGCTTGCTGTGCACTCTCAGGTCGAGCACGGCCCCGAATTCGGCAAAGATCTCCCTCAGCTCATCTTCCGTGGCGACATGCGGAAGATTACCCAGGAACAACTGGTTGGCGTCTAACTGTCCAAAATTAGATGATTGCGAACGTCTTCTGTCATCTGAAAGTCAATGTTTTTTTTTATTTTATTTTTGCATAGTACATAACGTCTTTTAAATGACAACTTTGTGTACTAATTCAGATGAAAAGTAACAAACCAAAATTATTACATTATATGAGAAACGTTCATTTATGGCTTTATGGTGTTGCACGATGGATCTACTATCAGTTTAAAATTTTCAACAATTACTAAATTATAACATGAATTCAGAAAATTTTGAGAAACGGTTAATGCGAGAATGTTGACATCATTGAAATAATCAACAAATATGCGAGATAATGCACATTATCACTCTTATATGGACAAAAATAACTTAAAACTTAACAATCAAAACTAAAACAAGAATAGAATTTTTAAAGGATTAATTATAAATGTTGATGAAGACGATGATAGCGATGCAGATAATTTTGATAAAGATGATGAAATCTGATAATTCTCGTTAAAAAAAATACTATAAATAAAAGTATCTATACCTAATTCTAAAATTTAATTTTCCTCTATATGCATATTTTGGAACCTTGTAATTTTCAAATGCTATATAATATTCCTTACCATCATCTGCGGTTCTGGGTCCCCTGTTGTGGGATGATCCACCAATTCTGGATGGCGGTCCCCCAGACATTCTAGATCCACCACTCATTCTGCTACCGACTCCATTCGTGTGAGCTGGGCCTCTGCTACTCAAATTGGGCGGAGACTGAGGTCTGTAGGAGCTCGGCGCTTGTGATTGGTAGATTGACTGACTTTGACCTGAAGAGTTTTTCAATAAGTTGGCGTACGTTTTAGGTTCGTTGGAAGCTGAAAAAATAAATAACACACTTTGTATTACCTTGACTTGATTTCAAGTAGATATCCCTTAGTTGCTATTAATAATCAATTTAGATATTGGCATTTGCTTCTAAATAAATTAAGGTTCATTTTAACGCAAAATCCTACCTGACTTTAATGGTTTGGGAATTATAAAATAGTTATTTGTGTTTTCAGAGCGTAAAGTAGCGGATTGCCTGCCGCTTGAGAAAGAGAGTCGCGCGGTAATCTTTCGAAAACGTTGCGCTCGAAAACCACACAGAACTTTTTCTCCAGTCGCATTTTTTCAAATTAAATGTACATTTTTCTCTATACTTATTCTGAAATTTGCAAATGACTGTAATTTTTAACATATTATATTCGGACATATTAGAACAGGAGTGCCAACAACAACACTTGTGAATAGATTCAAAATATCACTTTCGTTATTATTTTATACTTTAATCAACGTAAATTTGATTATGTCCCATTTTAAACAACTATTTCTGCTTAAATTAATTCGTTAAAAGTAAAAATATTAATATGATATGTTCCAAAAACGGAATGTTTGGTTGTCAACAAAGACATTTAAACGCAAGAGACAACATGTTTCATTGATAAATCGCTCTAAAAGCCGATCAGTTATTGTCTGGAAGTGAGCAACGAGTGCGAGAGAGAAATTGCACGGCGGCGGCTGTTTGGCAACGATGCATGTTCGATCGTCCTCGAGTACCGTTTATTGTAGTCAGTAGCGTGCTTAACGACATACACTATTTAATTATGACTTATTGATTTGGATTAAGTAACTCAAAATATAATTATTTTCTTTACGAACTTCGTAGAATCCTATGTTAGTAACAAAAATAGAATGGGCAACTAGAAATGTAAAATTTTTATGATAGGTAATTACACATTTTAAAAACTTTATTGAAAAAAATTACTGATTTATTCATATCGTATCAAACATAGTTTCTGCTTACATCGCTAATAAAATAACAATAAAAAAATACAAATTTAGACTACGTAACATAGAATACAATTTTGCTACTAAAATATTACAAGAGCATGTTAAAATTCGTTGATGTAATATGCGGAATTGGCAGAATGAAGAATAACGATAGTTGGTTGGATGTGGAGTTAGTTGGGTAGAAAAGAGAATAATATAGTTAAATTGTTTTTAAAACACACGTCCATTTTTTAATTCTCTAGAATACCATGCCCAATTAATTTTTTTTATCTTATAATTACCCAGCGTAATGTCTTGTAACCAAAACTTAGGACAGTGTGGAGGAATGCATTCGGGTGAAAAGGTGAGGACTAGGACTAGGGTCGGTTATCTTGCACTCTTAATGCCTGTTATTAATTAAACTAAATCTGTAATACAGAGTGGAGTAGCATATACGACTCAGTTTCTCAAGGAAGACGGATTAATATTTTTAAAAGACTTTCAACTATTCAGGGGTCAACTAGGAGAATAATATGAAAATATTTAATATTATGCATAAGTATGAAAATTTTTGTATGAGTCAACTGTAACAAATAAAAATACAGGGTGATTACGTAAGTTTTGAGTGATTTTGGGTATTAATTAATCATCACCCAATATATATATTTTGTCATTTAATTTGTCTTGTCTTGATTTGACCGTGTCTCTTAAAATTTTACTGGAATTTATAGCCAACTTATATTTTTTTAGATATAATATCTTGAAATACATGATACGTTACAAACATAATAATATTAACAAATGTTAAAATATATCCAAAATTATCAAAGAGAGAAGGTAAGTATTAGGGAATTTGACCGAAACACAGATTAATTTTAGCCCTATAATTCGAAAATGAGCTTAGATATACGGTGTTTCTAAAAAAATGTATTTTTTACTCATACTAGTTTTTTGGAAGATGGTATAATATTAAATATTTTCAATTTATTCTTCTGGTTGACCTTTACATCCCTACAGATTTTTTAAAAATATTTAACCATTTTCTGTAGAGGAAACGAGTCATATATGTTGGACCACCCTGTATAGTAGAGTTCGCTAAGTTCACTTACAGTTTCAAATGTTCTTCAGACATGGATCTGGATAGACGCCACTAAAACTCACCGGATCCTGGCCAATCGGGTGATGGGTCCGCCCACCCGACGTCACACTTCGACTTTAGAGGTTAGCGGTAAAAACAACGTTTTTGTTTACATTTGGTCAAGATGTGTAATTTTAAGGATTTCTTCGTGAATTTGCATTATTTATGAATAATTTTAGATAGTTACTTTCTAGAGACATATTTATTTAGTATATTTAAGTATTCTTCGAGAAATAGGACTCAAGGAAATACTACTATATCGAGAATAATTTAAGACTGTTTTGGTAAGTTCATTTCAATGTATAGATTTGTTTTCTTAATGCTATTAAAGTAATATTTCAAAATAATTTCAGCTACTTACTTAAAAGTTTGTTCGAGTTAATTTATAGTAGGTAATAAGTATACTAATAGTACTGTTTTTTTTCTGATTTGCAGGTACAAAGTGGATACAATCCATCTCATAGTCTTTAGTGCTTGAAGTGATACATAAAGATGGATATCTTGAAAAAATATGTCTTAGGCATACCTAGATCCATATAATATCAAACGAAGACTGTTCTGACAGAATTTCCACCCAGATTGTAATGTATTTAGACCATACAAAGAGACAGTCTCATACAGAAAGGACATATAGTTACAATGGAGGAAATGAAAATAAGTATCGAAGCTTATAATCAGTCTGCTTGTGAAGAAAGCAGCTGTAGTCATTGACATCTTACATTTTAGTATCTATATATACTTGGAAAGGTAACTAATATTGTTATAATTTATACTTATACATCATCAGAAAATATTTTTGTTACACCTATGTGCTTTGACGAGTTAATTTTTGTATGTATTCTTAAGTAGAATGTATGTATACAGTATTAATTTATTTCAGGATATGCACTTACAGAGATGATATAACCCATAGAACCATCCATAGCAGCACAAATAAATTTTACAAGTGGGAAAAAAAACATTTGAAATTCCTGATTTTCACAGAGACGAGGAGTAAAATGTCCCTCCAGAAAGAAGCACTCTTTTACAAGATCTGAGATAAGTAACTTACCTGAAGAGAAATTATTTTTATATAGGTGTACTTTCTTTAATATTGTTAAGAAACTATTTATTTTTGTAAGACTTGATACTTGATTTTTTCATATATTATGTAATAAAACATCTATTGTGATTAAATATTGTTAATTATTTTCTTTATTATTTTGACATCAAATTATTATGCACTATAATAAGCATTTGCCCATGACATTTTTATAATGAATGGAATGATAATCTAGAGAATATTATTGTTTCACTTATATTTTACATGGCACACAGGTGTGGCATAAAACATACCTACCTAGGTAAATCATTATGGAAAAAATACACTAGATATTTTGAAAATCCAATTTAATTTAAGAAATTGGCAGTTTTGATTACAGCTCGTAAGAAGAAACTTACGAGTGATATTATATCGAATTATCACATATTTTTTAAAATAAGAAAAGTATAATATTTACTTAAAAACTATAAATGTAACTAATTATAAGTATCTCTACAGTATTACCATTTAGAATCTATACACAATAATATGTTAAAACTGCATACATCTGTTTTAAAGCTATCTACGGTTTTTCTTCTGTAGGGGAAAGTAATCTTGCTTCCCCATTTTCCTTTTATTAGTAGTTGCTTTGTTTACTTGCTCCATTATTGTGCCACATTGTTTCATGCACCTTAAAATAAATATAAAATGTCATTTTATAAAAAATATATAATCATGTTGACAATGCAACATACTTATCATAAGTCTCATCATTCAGGGATCTCAAAAAGTTTGAAACTGATTCAATTTCAATTTCCCTCTTCATTCTTTTATCTACTGACTTTCACATCTTTTTTCCCTTATGAACTTCTCAATTTCTTTGTTATGGTCATTCTTAATATTTGATAGTTGTTCTTCTGCAAGCATTTCAGCAACATCACCTAAAACAAAATCGCATCCTGTCCATTGCTCATACAAACATACCATAATGTGTTTACACATCATAGCTTTTTCAGAATACTGCAAGCCTTCACACCTGTAGCGATGAATACACACCTTGCATCCTCTGTAATATAATCTTTTGCATTCTGTCTCACATAATAATTCATTATAAGAAACATTATAATAATAGAATATTCACCTTTTGAAGACCTCTAAATCCTACCTGTTTTACCTCAGTTCTGTTCATTGTTTCTGCAATTTTGTGTGCTCCTCCTCGTCTCTGTGAAAAACAGGAATTTCAACTGTTTTTTTCCCACTTGTAAAATTCATTTGTGCTGCTGTGGATGGTTCTATGGGTTATATTATCTCTGTAAGTGCATATCCTGAAATAAATTAATACTGTATAAAATACAATAAATACAATCTATCTAATAATAATACATACAAAAATTAACTCGTCAGAGCACATAGGTGTAACAAAAATATTTTCTGATTATGTATAAGTATAAATTATAACAATGTTAGTTACCTTTCCAAGTATATATAGTTACTAAAATGTAAGATGTCAATGACTACAGCTGCTTTCCTCATAAGCATACCGATTATAAGCTTCAATACTTGTTTTCATTTCCTCCATTGTACCTATATGCCCTCTTTGTATGGTCTAAATTCATTACAATCTGGGTGGAAATTCTGTCAGAACAGTCTTCGTTTGATATTATATGGATCTAGGTATGCCCAAGAAATATTTTTTCAAGATATCCATCTTTATGTCTTGCTTCAAGCACTAAAGAATATAAGATTATATCCACTTTGTACCTGCAAATCAGAAAAGAAAAACAGTACTATTAGTAGACTTAATACTATAAATTAACTCGAACAAACTTTTAACTAAGTAGTTGAAATTATTTTGAAGTATTACTTTAATAGTATTAAATCTGAAAACAAATCTATGATCTATACATTAGAAAAGAACTTACCAAAACAGTCTTAAATTATTCTCGATGTAATAGTATTTCCTTGAGTCCTATTTATCGGAGAATACTTGAACACACTAAATAAATATGTCTCTAGAAAGTAACTAGACTAAAAATATTCATAATTTCATAAATAATGCAAATTCAGGGAGAAATCATTAAAATTAAACACCTTACACGTCTTGACAAAATGTAAACATCGTTCTTTTTTTACCGCTAACCTCTAAAAGTTAAACTGTCACGTCGCGTGGGCGGACCCATCACCCGATTGGCCAGGATCCGGTGAGTTTTAGTGGCGTCTGGATCTGGATGTAGTTACTGCATTCCACTAATATATGTTATTGGATTTAGTTTTATTTTTACAATATGCAAATTAAACGACAGTTTATACTTGTTTTTAGTGTGAAAATTGTTCAAATTATCCATTAAATATAAAGCCATGTTACAGGACGGCAATTCTCAGTTTGCGTTTCAAATGTTTTTTTTTTAATGATAATGGAATGGACAATAAATTGCAGTTTGTTATTAATAAAAGATAGGTAAATCAATAAAATATATAGTTAATCAGAATTTTCAAATATATCTACCTAGCAGAGTAGATAATTCAACTACGCCTATTAAATCAACAAACTATAACATACATAACCCTACTTACCGGTGAAAAGTTAAATTTGGGTTTAGATGATTTACCCTTTTTCATACAATACACGAATGCACCATAATTAACAGAAATACTGATTGAAAAACTCACAAAAAAAACAGTAAAAGGGTCAAAATAACGCAAATAAGTCACAAAGAAAACACTAACACTACTTCGGCGATTCAGCAATCTCGTAATGTGGTATCAGATAGATTAATTCTGGGAAGTACGTGACGTAAACCTCCTAAAACTCGTGGAAATTTACGGCCGCGGCGCGACGGCGGCGTGGCCGAAACTACTGATTTTTATGCTGAAAAGCAATAACCACGGGTTGATTTCTTTAAAATAAAAATTATTATTTCTACAATAATGCTATAAATTATAGAATGGAAATTTTAGGAAACAATTCTGCGTCAGTAAAGCATACGTATTGTTGTGTGATAGATTTTATTTAAATTATTTAAACCATTGCAAAAGTTCAAGATGTTTTTTTTTTCAGGATCCTAAGGAAACATAAATAGTAAAACTTAAAAGTATAAAATTAAAATTATCCAATTTAGACACTTGCTTAATTTGGGCTTAAATTCTTATTTTCGATAGCTTTTTTTTGCTATTAAAAACATTCCATTTAATTATTTTTATAACCCCCAATCTTTTGCATTGTATGTAAAAATTAGTACTTTTTTAAATAGTAAAAATTGAACCTAATAATTCAATATGCAACGCCACTGGTGTGTGTAAATGGTAAAGAAATAGGTAGTTGTTATACCTAAAAAAACTCACCGATGAAAAGATAAATTTGAGTTGAAATGACGCATTTCTTGCACACTACACATGTATGTACCATGATTGTTTATTTAAACACTAATTTGCACACAAATAAAGCCAAAATTTCATAAAAATGCAAGTCGGCTTGCCGGCAACGTCGCATAAACCATGAAGATAAGCATTCATTCCGACAAATTCAACGTGCGTAAAACAATAACGCAGCGTTGCCATCATGACTATATTTTATAGTTTCAATAACTTTTAATATTATTAACAGCTTTTATTAGTCCTATTGTGTCAAAATAAGCTTTATATTCATAATAATTTGATTAAGCGTTTTATTTTCTTTAACATCGTAAGTGTTTATTATTTTTAAATTATCAATTTTCTTTGATTTGTAAACAGCATTTCCTAATTTTTAAAACAGACAAGTAAGCCCGGCAAAAGAGCAATTTTGTACGAGAAGGTAGGGAACGATGATTGATCGCGTAAAATTGTAAACAATGTTGTCTTTTCCTTTTAATGTCTTTGGTTGTCAAATATGAAAGCAGTCATTTGAAAAAATGTTATAGATTCGGATATACGAAATGGAAGTGTCATATTATGTTTCGATTATTTCACAAGCGCATACAGGATAAGTGTACATTTGTAAAGCAGGCTTAATATCAACTACTAACCCTGATGGTATTATTAGAAGTAACACTAAAACAGATGATACCAGAAGTAACAAAATTAATAAAAAAATTAAAATTTATAACCAACGTTCTGAAGACAATTCTTCTGCTATTAACGGTGGAAGTTCTTTAAAGTCTCCTAGTCGCTTATCAATAAAAAATTTAAAACATTTTGCTTTCAATGGTATGAATTTTGATAAAGTAAACAATTCTGAGGGAACTGAAAAACATATTCCAAGAAGCCACCTCCTGTTCCTGACGTGGCTTTAATATCTCCGAGGAGAATGTCTTTGAAGAATTTGAAAAAGTTTACGTTTAATTCTGGTGCTATGCCCAGAGGTTAGTGACGTTAATTATGTCCATGACTGAAGAGGGTGTTTCTAAAAAAATTAGAAAAGCACACAAGGCTAATACGTACATGTTTACAGGCGTTCATTTCGGCTCGTGAATTAAGTTAAAGTTTCGCTGATTTTCGGGGTTTTAAATGCTAATTTTTCGCTTGATTTTGCAGTGAATTATTTGGCGTTGATCAGTCTAGTTTTTGTATCATATAGTGATATCGGTAATGGAAAATAACATCAATTTTCTCCGTGGTGTCTAGTTATTTATCATGTTACTGTTATAATTGCATTCCAACACTCTCTACAAAAAATAGCCATAGTGCGTTTCACCTACGACATTTATTTTCGATTTGTAATTTCATAGAAGTCGAATCGCACACTCGTCTCACATAGTACAGTCAGTTAATTTATTTATCCTGATCAACATGGCAGGGAAGCCAAAGGGTTTTAAATGTGCTAAATGCGCTGCTAATGTTACTAAATCGCATACTTCTGTCCAGTGTGAAAAGTGTAAAAAATGGTTACACCTATAATGTACTGGTCTTTCAAATGTAGATCTTGAGGTCATGCGGAAGTTCAACAATAAATATTTTTGTGAAAACTGTAAAAGCCATGTGGAAAAATAAATAAGGCGATCATTGGACCTTTTTGATGGGGCTAAACATCAAACTAACAATAGTAATGAGGATATTTTGGATCGCATTAAGGAACATGAGATTCGTGATCTCCGTAACGATTTAAGATTCTATGCGGACCAATATGAACTTCAAAAGGAGAAGAACGAGACCTTTAACAAGGAAATATTATGTCTAAAAAGAGTAAACGAGGACTTGTCTAAATTACGGTATATATATAAGGATACACACTGCGTGTATTTCGCTTTATATAAGTCGATTGTCGTGGCCCATGACATTAGAAAAGCACAAATGGTTGTGGCCTATGATGATTTTTTGTGCCTAACAATCTTTCATAATAACACACATATACAAATTTAGCATAAGCGATACACCGGAGTTTTTTTGCAATATTTTGCTAAAAATAAATGCTACAGCGTTTATGCAGGTTTTTACATGTTTTTTAATGAGACAAAAACTAACCGCACTTTTGGCCTGTGATGGTAAAATGAGTCAAAACCCCTTGGCAGCGAGAGTGTTACGTTTATAGACTCTGAACTTCATTTGGAATATGTGCAAATTAAACTGATCTCTTCAACTAAGGAGAATTCTCCATTTTTGGCAACCTTTAAAACTATTGAAAAAATACATGAGTTCCTACTAGAAAGAAGGGAAAAGGAAAAAATAACTGGTAGCAAATGTAACCTGTCTGGAAACAACACAATATATATTAATGAAGATTTATCAAGGGAAACTTATTTATGTCTGCTCAATTTAATTTTTTTTTTCGGTGTTGAGTTTATGTGGTCTGGTCTAAGTATACACTTTTACTTTTCAATGGATCCTAATTCTTTTTTGGACGATTACGAGGGTAATTATGGAAACATTGTTATTTGTGATAACGAAGACAGTATTGATTATTTTAAAAACTCCATAAATAAACTTAATTTGCTACATTTGAATATAAGAAGCTTAAATGAAAATTATGACGATTTTGTTCTTTTCTTGGAGTCATTGGGTAGTGATTTCGATGTAATTGTATTATCTAAAACTAATGTTTTAGATAATGTATATAATTTTAATCTTAATGGGTATAATGTATTTTATAATGAAAGCAATTATAATAAATGTGATGGGTTCTTGGTTTATTGCAAAGACTCATTTATTAAAGATAGTAAAATCATAAGTATAGATAAATATAAATTTTTGAGACTAACTCTTGAAAAAAAAAATAATTCTATTGGAATTATATCCCATTATAGATCTCCCTCAATTCAAGCTAAAGACTATATAAATCCTCTAGTTGATTTGTTCAGTCAGAACTATTTTATTAGGTGTGATATTGAGCTATTTGTAGGTGACATTAACATAAATCTATTGGAATCCCATTCATTGGTTGTTAATGAGTATCTAAATGGTTTAAATAGTCATGGTTATTTATCTAAAGTTAATAAACCTACTACAGTTACTACTCATAGCAGTACCTGTATGGATCATATTTTTATGAAAAGTTCAAAGAAATTTGACAATAATTTAATTGTACTAAATGGTTCTATTTCTGATCATCACTCGCTATTATTTAATATTACTTTGGGTCAGGTTTGTAGTGATAATGCAATCAATAGTAAGTCAAATAATATAATCAACAAATATTGAAGGTAAGTTGCAGAAAACTGGGAACCAGTTTTGTTAAACTATAATCCTAACATAGCATCAGAAATGTTTTTAAATATTTTAAACAATCATATAACTGCTGCTACTTGTGAAAGAACTCTACCTAATAAAAAGCTAGGCATTGAATTTTGGATCACCTCAGCTCTACTCATTTCTATTAGGACTAGAGATAGGTTACAAAAGTTTTGTGTCTAGAATCCTGGGAATTTTCTTGCCAAGGAAAATTATTTAAATTATAGAAACCAATTAAGTAATGTTTGAAAAAATCCAAAAGGAGCTTATTTTAAAAGAAAGTTAAGTGCTGCGAATGGCAACCCTAAAAAAACTTGGGAAATAATTAATCAATTGGATGTATTCTTGGGCCTCTCAAAAGCGTTTGACACTGTGAATCACTGTATTCTACTAAATAAACTTAGTAATATTGGCATCAGGGGAAAGGTATATGATTCATGTAGTTCCTATCTTACAAATAGATACCAGAGCCAATTTAGCCCGTGTAATAAGGTGGAATGTGGTGTTCCACAGGGTACTGTGCTTGGTCCTATCTTACTCTCAATTTATATTAATAATCTAACAAATGTAACCCCAGAAAGTAAAGTAGTTCGTTTCGCTGATGATACTGTTCTGCTATGCAGGAACATGTTGGGAGGAGGTCTATGAAAAGGCCGACAGGTCAATGTCTTATGTGAAAGCATGGATGGATCTAAATTCTATAACTTTAAATATTAAGAAAACGAATTTTATGTGTTTTGCTATGACCAGAAGAGGTTTACCTAACGATCGTGTAATCAAAATCCATTCAACTGAGTGTAACTTTTCACACGATTGCATATGTTCTGGTTTTATTCCTTCTGTCAAGAGTGTTAAATATCTAGGGGTCTATTTTGATCAATTTTTAAAATGGGATGTTCACTCTGATCATATAAAGGATAAATTAAAAAAGTTAATCTACAAATTTTATGAATTACGTAATATATTAAATAAGGATGCTATCATAAGGATTTACTAAGCACTGGTGGAATCTGCTTTGAATTATGGGATAATCTGTTGGGGTGCAGCTCATAAAAAAGCTTTATTAAGTAGCCTCATTATTGCACAAAAATATATTTTAAAAACTATGTTGTTTAAAACAAAGCGATTTACTTCAGATTTGTTAGTTGAACAGAATGGAGTATTTATGGTCACTCAAGTTTACATTAAGAATGTACTGAGATTTTCTCTTAGTCGTCATTTATTTGACAATTTCATAAATCATTCTATTTTGACAAGGGCTAATGCTAATTGTAACTTGGCTTTACCCAACTCACATTACAGTGCTACCCACAGGTGTCTAGCATTTGTGGCTCCTAAAATTCTAAACATGTTGCCCATGCAGTTTAAACAAAAAAAAAATAGATTTATAAAGAGAAACCTTAATTTGTGGATTAAAAATCATACCCAACGAATTAGGCAGTCAATACTCTTTTTATAGGACACATTGTGATTTTTAGTTGTTTGTATGTTTTAACGCTTCACACTATTACTAGCGAATGTCATGTTTTGAATAGCATAGTCAGGTAAATCTTGCTGAAAGTATGGGGCATCAAGTGCTCACACAGGCTTAATGTCCATCTTGCATTTGTTGTCTGTTGTACGTATTTTTTTTTTATTATTATTTGATTGTATTTCATTGTTGTTTAAATAAATAAATAAATAAATAAGAAATAAATAAATAAATAAATAATACTCATTCAAATCTTAGTACAGACCTAGATACCGTACAAAAATTGTCTGTCAAAGAACTGGCCAAGAAACTTAACAATTCAAAAATCTGATATTATTTGTAGATTATTTGCCTAGTGATTTGTAGTTTTTTCCTGCTTTATATTTTTAAGATATATGTATCTTTTGTGCCACAGGTGCCGAAATTCACTCATTTATTAGAGTGCAGATTCAGAAAATGCCATAATTTCTTACTATTCAAGTTACGCTAGATATTAAAATAGAGCAATTTTTTACGTAAATAATAACACTGCCTTAAGACTTATCTTTGAGGACTCAATAAGCAGTAGTCACTAGGTAGGTTTATACAAAAGGCTAAGTTTGTTCATTAAACCTGCAATATCGTGAGGTTAAACCCATTAATATTGCATTGCAAAAAATACTGTGTAAACTACTTTTTTCTACTTGCGTGCGGAATAGTTCACTTTTCCGCACTCAATTTAGTTTAGAAAGTACTTTACTTTTCCGCACTACTTTTCCGCACTAGTGCGGAAAAGTAGCAATATCAAAAAAAGTATACAAATTTGTCACACAGTAACTTCTATATTGATAATACCAAATTTAGGGGAACACGTCATGTTCGTTATAACAAAGCGAAAAACTAATTATAATTATTAAAGAATTATTATACAAAAGAAATATACCTATAAATTTGGGACACCCAGTATCATAAATATCAATAACTGCTATAAAATTGTTATTGTTTTATGGTTTTTAAATAAAATCTTGTCTAAAAAATCTATGTTTCTCAAGCGAATAAAAATAACTATTCTATTTGCCCAAATAAAACAAAATAGACGGTTCAATTTTTGATTTAGGTGCTTGTAGAAAAATTTTTGTTCCTAACTCAGGCGGAAAGTCTCTTTTCCTCACTCGACTGCTTGCCGAACTCCGCTGCACGTCGTTCGGCAAACTGCAATCGCGTGCGGAAAAGTATCACTTTCCGCACTAGTTAGGAAAATAACTATTTTCTTCAAACGTCAGTAAATCCGTCATTACTCGACTGTGTAGGCGGCCGTGAAGTTTCGTTTTTCCTCCGCCGGAGCTTTACTTTTCACTTTTCCGCCGGCGGAGGTAAAAGTGTTGTCATAGCAACATAGATACAATACAAACAGACAACAAAATAAGCGTCAATAACTCAAGATTTATTAAACTACAATTTGTATTTATCACTCAATTTGTGACTACATTTCTAAAAATCACTAATTTAGGAACAAATTGGTTATTATTTAATCGAACTTACTCAATAACTGCTTATCAATACGGAATTAAAACGCAATCGGAGACGCAATCTTTAAAAAATAATTATTGTTGACAGTGTCCACTGACAGATTCATGTTACAAATTCACCGACACCGGTCTAAGCAAGGCCACCTACGACCGTGGTCTAAGCCGCCTTGCGAACCCATTTATCTTTAATAATAATTAGATATTATTACTATTAAAAAGAGATGTTTTTGCATTAATTTGTCGACATTTGAAGAAAAAACAGCATATTTTATTTGGAGGAAAAGTTACTTTTCATGGCTTGCTCTCTATTACCAGCCTCACTCCGTTCGGCTGTTAAACACGAGCGCGCCATGAAAAGTATCACTTTTCCTCCATATAAAATAATATACTATTTCGATACACAGAAATGTTCACCTGCCGTCATGGGCGTCGGCAGGGGAGGGGTAGTTGTCCTACCCTAAGCACTAGAAAATATCTATTACATTAACTTAATAAACATTTAAAAATTTCTTTTCGACCTTGGTTTTAGTGTCAAAAATTCGGATTTCAGATTTTGGATCAAAAAAGATTAAAAGTTCTCATTCGTGTCTATGTATGGGGAATTCGAAAACCGTAAAAGATACAGTGTCGGTCAAATCAAGGGAAAATTGCGCATTTAGGTGCCTAACAATATGTCGTTTAGAAAATTTTAAAATTCCGAGTATTTCCGGAGATATTCGGAAAAAAAACGAAATTTAGAAAAATCTTTTTTTTTCCTGGGTTTATTTTAAAACGGATTTCAAATTGAATTGCACTTTTGCATTGCCACTTTTTTCCCTCTATCCAATGATGGTATCCAGTTTGCAATCCGACGTTTCGTCTTCAACGGATCAACATCAACTTTCTTTTTTTAAATACGAACATTAATTTTTTATCATTTTTCAGATGGTATTGGCGTTATTAATATGAGTATGTGTTTTTCTTTATTTTTTAATTTTTTTTTTAATTTTTATTATATTTTTAAAATTATATATTTTGCTTTGGCGTAATTTTAAATAAATTAGGGTAGGTACTTTTGAAATTTTTATTTGGTATAAATATTTTATTTTGTTTTTGTATTCAGTGAAAAATATACAAAAAACAAATAAAATATTTTTATAGAATATAAAAATTTAAAAAGTACCTACCTTAAATTATTTAAAATTACGCCAAAACAAAATATATGAAATAAAAATAATAAAAAAAAATAATTAAAATTAAAAAAAATAATAAAAAATAAAAACACGTACTTATATTTATAACGCAAATACCATCTGAAAAACGATAAAAAAAATTAAAGTTCGTATTTAAAAAGAAAGTTGATGATGATCCCTTAAAGACGAAACGTCGGATTACAAACTGGATATCATCATTGGACAGAGCGGAAAAATTGGCAATGCAAAGGTGGAATTAAATTTGAAATCCGTTTTTAAATAAGCTCAGGAAAAGAATAAAACGATTTTTCAAAATTTCGGTTTTTTCCGGATATCTCCGTAAATACTCGGAATTTTAAAACTTTCTAAACGGCATATTGTTAGGCACCTAAATTACGATTTTCGAGTTCCCCATACACAGACACGAATTCGAGCCACCCTGTACATATTATCTACATTCAAAAGTGTCTCCACAGAAATAAATCGTCAAGATAATAAAAAAAAAAACAGATGATCGTCACATCATCCCAGCTAGTTTTTGTAGGAGGTTAAAATGAGTCTTAAGCATTTGAGTTAACTCCTAAATGTTCACCAAGTGTTGAATTATGATAAGATTCGATTACCTCACGTCTCTTTTCTCTTTTGGAATAACTAATTTCCAATAATCTGTATCGTCACGTAAATTTGGAAAATCTAATTTAATATACTTATAAATCTTATCACTTATTACTCTCCAACGAGGGTAATTTAACGGATTACTTAAAATATTCTGTTTAAGCTTAATATACCATTTATCCTGAATTTGTTGTAAATCTATATTATATGCCAAAAGTGAATCACAAGAAACAGGAACACCGCGACTCAAAGTATCAGCTACCACATTATCTTTACCTCCTCGATGAATAACTTTATAATCAAATTGTTGCAAGCGCAATGCCCAACGATCAAGTCTAGCATACTTGTCATGTTAATGGTATTTTTATTTGTTTTGACCTATGTTGGATGAACCCCAAATTTATAATTCCATCAACCAACTGAAAGGAAAATTAAATATATAATTAAAATAGTTACCTGGCTCTTGCGGGATTTCTTGTTCCATTTCCATTTCATTGATATCTCCATATTCGCCATCAATAATAGGTTCCTCAATAATTTCTTCTGGTTCTTGGGGTTCCTCAACCGGAATTTCTATGGGTGGTTGATCTCCAAGTCCTACACAAAAGAAAAATAATGAATGATCACAGAAATACAGATGTAATTTAAGACGCATAAATATTATCTAAAACCTAGTATCAAACTTTTGTCTTGTTTTGTGCTATATATTCGTTAAGCCACTTTAACTGACCAACTTCTGGTAACGCAATGATTCTATAAATTATCTCTCACTCTATAGTACGGAAGCCCAAACAAAACTAGTAGCGAAGTGCGCAATAAAACCAATAAAAATTCTGCATGAGACAACATAAACAATGGAGAAATTATTAACTACTTGGAATCAACGCCCTACAACAGTAATGTATAAAACACAACATAATACTAAATCAATTTAAAGTAATATTACTGACTATAACTCCTAATTGATGGTAGTTTAATGGCAATATTAGCAGTGGTTGAAAGAAAAAAAAAACAAGTTAAGAGTTTTCTTTCAATTAAGAAATGATAGGTATTGACAAAATTAAGCTAGACAGGTTTTCATTTATGCTTTTAACATTGTTGCCTAAATGGATGCAAACAAAACATATTAATAAGTCCAAGTTTAATGATTTGAAATAATATTTTGAAACTCGTTGGTAATACAAATGTGATTAAACAGTAAAGAATGGAAAATAAGACACATAATTTTCAGACGACCATTAAATTTCATGAATTTTTAATAGCGTTTTATCCTGCCATTCATTTTCAAAAGTAAAAAGTGTAGTATTAACAAGATTCGTATCTGCCAGTTCGACGGCAATCGTACTTTGATAAAAGCCACCCGTGTCCCACAGTTGTAAATCCCTAAAAGATTATTGTCGCATCGTTATTAAGAACCACCTGAAAAATATGAGTATTAAAGAGTACTATACGAACCTTGCGTTTGCAGAGGTGTTGGAAGAGGAGCTGCAAGCGGCTGCGGTACCGATTGGGAAAGATGTCCTAGACAAAAACCAACTTAAAGTTACTTAGACCTATTTCTTATGATCAATAAAACATTTCATAGAACATAATCAAGATTTAAATATTGTACCACTTCATTGAAAATTTATATTAATGACCATATTAATAATATTATAGATAGTATAGAAAACCACTTCCAATAATTGTCTCTACATAACGAAAAATAATTTTCTGCATCAAGACTAATTTGTTTGTTATAATTATTAAATATAGTTGCATTATTCAATTTACTAGAACTTTTAGTTTGAGTCTTAAATTGAATTGCGAGTTAAACTGATAAGATGTCACTCATATATGAAGTAGGGCAATTGAAACTGCGGAGTCTCGGGCGATTGCGTTGGATATTTCGAAGGCATTCGAGAGTTTGGCATGACGGACTGCTCAACAAACTGCCGTCCTTCGGACTGCCAGCCTCTCTCTGCAGCTGGCTTGCCAGTTTTCTTAAGAACCGATCTCTGTACGTTGCAGTTGATGGATACATCTCAGACACATTCACCATTAACGCGGGAGTGCCTCAAGGCGCAATACTGTCACCAACTCTGTTCCTCATCTATATTAATGACCTGCTGACCGAAACGAATAATCCTGTTTACAGTTTTGCCGATGACAGTATCCTTATCTCCCAATTTACATCAGAAAAACCTTTACCAGCGACTGAGACATCACCGCAGACCGGAGCAGATTACGCAATTAATCAAGACCTGGAGAAAGTTCAAACTTGGGGCGACAGAAATTTGGTCCAATTCAATGAAACAAAGATACAAGCAGCCACGTTTACCAAGAGGGCCAATACGGTGAGCCCTGACATCATTATGACAGGACCGACCATTCCCTCATCCTCGTCAATCGGACTGCTGGGCGTCTCGGTCAACAGCAAATGTCCTGGCATGACCACGTTGCTAACATCGCAAAATCAGACTCCCAGAAGCTTGGTGCGCTATTTCACAACAAAAAACTGTATACACCGCAGCAGTTGCTCTTGCTCTTCAATGCGCAAATAAGACCGTGTTTAAAATATTGCTCACACATCTGGGGTGCCACACCAAAGCACACGCTAAAGCTGCTGGATTCCATTCAGAAGAGAGCTGTGCGTCTTGTCGGCGACGCCCAGTTGACCCTGAATCTGGATAGTCTGGAACACCGCAGACATGTGGCCGGGATATCCCTGTTTTGCAGATACTTTTACGGCACATGTTCCCAGGATTTGGCCCGCCTCTGGCAACACCTGTCAGGCAGTCACGACAGACGGCAAGAGCGCACCAGTTCGTAACTGAAAACACCTAGAACATCGCTTCACAAAAACTCCTTTGTTGGCGCACTGCATCACTGTGGAACTCACTCCCAGGACATCTGTTTCCCCCTAATTACAACCTACAACTATTCAAGAACCGTGCCAATCAACATCTTCGCACACACACCGCTCGTCGAGCGTCATAGAATCTCCCTTTAGTGCGTGTGTGTGCCACTACCATAAAAAAAAGATGTGAGTATTTTATTATGTAAACCACTGGGTAGAGCATTCCCTTCCAGAAGACTGACACCTGCTTGTCAGTTTTCATGTAACGGTACTCAAGAACAGTTAATCCAGTCAGAAGAACTGTTAGTGCAGGCAAGTGAGGTGTTAGATCTACCAAACTGACAAACTGATGCCCAGCACGACAACGATGGTACTGACCCTTTACATTATCCAGCCTTTATTCATAAACATCTCCAATAAACAGAAAGACAATATAGCCATAATAATTGTATTTTGTACCATTTAAACAATGAATTATTCAAGTTGTAATTCAGATTCGAATGAAAGCAGAACAAAGAAAAGTAAACCACGTTTCAAGTATCTTGGCTTGATTCTTCGAAGTATAAAGAATGGTTAGAAGAAAGTAGCCATGTTTATAAATGCAAAAAAAATATATTTACACCGTTAAAGAACTATACTCTTCGTTTTCCCAGATTTATTTTTTTCACAATCTTCACAAATTTTCTTCTAAATCACTACATTTCGTTGTAGATGTACCCTTTGTGGAATTAAATAAGCATGCAAAAGGGAAAATATCAAAGACTCCAGCTTCACTAAAAAAGTTGCAAGAACGCGAAAAACTAGTAAAACAACCGAACTTAAATTGGATCTTTATTTTGCCAAACACAACGTAGTATTTGTAGTTAATCATCTAATAGATTTATTAAAAGGAGTAATAGTTGACAGTAAAATTATACAGATATTAGATTACAAAAAAAAGAAATGTATGAAAATAGTAAAGAACCAATGAATTGGTTAATATTTCAAAAAATAATGATTTAAAAAGATTGTTTCCGAAGAAAACACTCGAAGTGGGGTACTTTGGAAATAAAACTAGTAAAACACGATCAGTGATAAACTACAGATATGCTGAGGAATATTCTAATAAATTCTCTGTTGCCAGTGTGCCAGAAATACTGCGCCTGTAAACTGCAAGTGTTCGGGGAGAGCCAGACAGAACTGCATATCCTGCACTAAAAGAATCTTCAGCAATGACTTCGACATGTACTCGAATTACTTAAATATGTCAACATTAAGAAGAGTGTATTGGAGAATCAAGAAGCACCTTTCCAGGATATTAAAAATATACCAGCTGAAGTATTTAGGCACATTTCCAAACCAGCGTATCAACCACATGCAAATGGAATTAACCGAGAAATACAAAAATGCCATGAAGATCAAATTTTATCGTCTGCACACGAACGCATCAATTCTGATATACCTTTTTCCGCGGTCAATTGCTGGTGACCATCTACCGGATTTTCCCATTTAGCGACAATGTACTCAAACTTCTTTTTAAGCCGCCTTGTATAATACAAATATTCTTAAAATGTTAATGATTGGAATGCGAGTTGGAATGCCTCTTTACCGTGCTAATAATTTGGGTTAGTAGCTTTACGTAGTTGGGGGCGGTGTGATAATTGAAGCAGACCTTCTTTTTGGAATAATTCACGTAATTGGTAAAAATAAACGTGAAAGGTGTTAACGACTCGATGTAGCTGCTGAGCAAAAAACTACGTTCCAGTGCTTTTTATGGCACTGTAAACATATTCTTTGTATGAGGGTTCAAGCAGTGATGGGAAGTATACTACATTTAGTACAATTTAGAATAAGCTTTTCTCAGTATTAAATTATTGAGAATGGTCTGTGGCATCTTTGGAGAAGCTGCTTCGGGCAGGAATGCTGTATTATCATGTGACTCATGTAAGGAAAGATATTGTAAACAATGTGCCAAATTAACTGCGTGGGAGGTTAAGGTATTGGAACTTAAGGAAACTAGAATACTCAAATTTCGGGGTGAAAAATGTAATAAATAAACGTTAATCTACCAAGCATAATTATAAAGCCAAAACAGAAACAAAACTTTACAAAAACTGAAACAGATATTAAGAAGTCCATTACGCCAACAGACCTAAAAAATCGATATAAAAAAACACAAGAAGCACAAAAGATGGTAATCAAGTGTTCAAGTAAAAGTGACATAGAAATACTGAAACGGGAAGCTGAGAATAAATTGAAAGATTATGGGTACAAATAACTAAAATGAGTTGTCCGCGGTTTAAGATTACAGGTTTCTCTGAAGACATCAGTGAACACCAAATTGCAAAATCTATCAAGGAACAAAATGAAATTATGGAAAGTGAAGATAGTCTGAAAATAACATATGTTAAAAAATCGAGAAATGGAACATCCGTTGTTTTTGGGGAGTGCTCGCCTAATATATTTAGAAAATTAATGACTCTACTACGAAGATATTAGTATATTAAGATGCTTCAAGTGTCAACAGCACTATCATAAGCAGGATATGTGTCAAAATAAGGAGTCATGTGAACACTGCTCAGAGGAACATCATAGAAAAGACTGTCCAAAAATATTGATGAAATGTACCAATTGTATCAAAACCAACTATAAAGTAGATCATATGGCGAGTGATCCAGAATGCCCCTCCTATAATTACTTGTTAAATACAAAACGTGGAAAAATAGATTATGGATTCACAAATGGCTTGTAGTCCTCAAGAACCTATTATACTACAAAAACTGGATTCATTCGAAAACGAAATTTCTCATGAAAATATTAAATGTCAACTACTACAAAATAAAATCAGTTTAAAATCAAAACTGTTAAACGTTCTGCATTTGAACATTAGTAGCATTCACAAGAATTTTGATGAATTTTTAGTATTTTTAAACGCGTATAATTTAGATTACTGTGATATAATAGGTTTGTTCTAGCAGCGATTTCAAACGGTTCCAAACCATCCGGAGTTTGCGCATAGCGATATAAGCGACGCTTATATCGTTATGCGCAAACTCCGGATGGTTTGAAACCGTTAAAATCGCTGCTAGAAGAAACCTATTAGTATTGGGTGAATCATTTGAAAGTTATAATAATCAGTATGGCATCGACGGTTACACCATGTTTTACAATAATGCCAGATATAATAGGAATTATGGTGCTGTAATTTTCGTCAAGTCAAGTTTAATATTCAGTATCATACACACCACTCTGAATAATTCCAATGTAACTGTAAGTAACATCTCTTTACAAAAAAATAATAATCACATTAATGTAATAGGTCTGTACAGGGTGTTCACCCATAATGTCCCCCCCCCCCCTTTAACTTTGTTAATTTTTAAGCTACAAAAAAAATAAAAAACAGAATTGTAGGGTTTTTAATGTAGTTTTTGCACACCTAAAGAAAAATACAAAAAATTGTATAGTATACAGGGTAGATCAAAAAGAAACATTTTTTTAAATCTAGCCCCCATTTTTTATTCGATTTTTCGATTCTACTTAAAATTCTAAGGATTTTTAATGTAAACACTATATGCCTATTCCTAATACTTTAGGAGTTATTGACAGCACTACTCGAAGCAATGAGGTCGAATTGAGGAAACTCACTATTTATACCTCAATGATTTCAAAAGCTAAAGAACAAACAAAATAGCGACTTCAACTGTCCATAACTCCTAAAGTATTAGGAATAGGCATATAGTGTGTTACATTAAAAATCCTTAGAATTTCACGTAGAATCAAAAAATCGAATAAAAAATGGGGGCTAGATTTAAAAAAATGTTTCTTTTTGATCTACCCTGTATACTATACAATTTTTTGTCTTTTCCTTTACGTGTGCAAAAACTACATTAAAAACTCTACAATTTTGTTTTTTATTTTTTTTTGTAGCTTAAAAATTAACAAAGTTAAGGGGGGGGGGGGCATTATGGGTGAACACCCTGTACAGACCTCCCAACACAAACAAACAACATTTTTTAGAGATCTCTTGGATGATGTCAATATAAATATTCTATAAAAAAATGATAACACTGTTAATTCTTACCTCTCTATGCTAAATTACTCAGGCTTTTATCACCAACGCGTGTTACTCCTGAAGTCAGCTCATGTTTAGATCATATATTTGTTCGAAATAAACAATGACCTATATAAATTTGATTCCTATGTGATACATGCTGACATAACTGATCACTACCCCATTATGCTGAACATAAGTATGAAAACAAATGTTATTGAAAATAAGAGAAGTAAGGTAACAACACTTAAGATAAATGACAAAATTGAAACTTGGAACTCGGTTCTAAATACTGATGACGTAATAAAAGCCACTGATGAGTTTTACAAAATAATTACAAATATTCGTGATAGATCGACAATTAAAAAAAAAATATTTTGTACGTGAATTTAAAAAACGTAAACCCTGGACAACAAATGGTTTAATAGCGAGTATTAAAAATAGAGATAAAATGAAAAAAAAAACGTATTAATCGCCTTCAATGATCTCAACTATCAAACATATAAAAAATATAGAAATAATTTGCATAAAGTAACACAAGAGTGTAAACATGATTATTACAAAAATAAAATAGAGGATGCAGGATGTAACTTGAAAAAAGTATACAAACTGATATCTGAGGCAACAGATAAGTCATCGCATAAACAAAAAATATTGCCACCCATTAAAAATCACTCCAACGATTTCTCAGATAACAGAACCATAGCAAATTACTGCAATGAATATTTCACAAATATCGGTATCGACATGCTTAATAAAATTAAAACCCCAATTAATGAATATAAAATGACATGTCATTCTTTATCCTCCTGATTTTTGAAACCTGTAAATAATAATGAAATCATAAAACAAATATACAGCCTTAAACCATAATAGTGCTCCGGGTATTGATATGATGAGTGTTACTACTATTCAAAAAACACATGCTTATTTAATTTCTCCCCTTGTACATATTATAAATTTAATTTTTAAGAGTGGCATAGTCCCAGACCAGTTTAAAATCTCAATAGTTACCCCAATTTTCAAGTCGGGAAATAAATCAAATATTGGAAACTACCGCCAATAAGCTTAATAAATAACTTCGCTAAGGTATTTGCAGTATGGGTTTATTGGCGGTGTGGGGACCAACACAACTGACTAAACAAGTAACATAATCTGGAGAATAATAAAAACTGCATAGGCTTGTTTCTAGACTTGGCAAGGACATTCGACACGGTTCCTCATGGCTTGCTTTTGGATGTTTTGCACAGGTGCGGTGTTAGGGGTGCTGTGTTGAATGTCCTTCAAAGTTATCTTGATAGTAGAAAGCAGTTGGTAAAAATAGAGGATATTTTAAGTGATCTCTTGAACGTCAGAATAGGCGTTCCACAGGGTACTGTGTTGTGGCCATTACTCTTTATTACATATATTAATTCGCTAACAGATCTAAAATTAAATAACTGTTCCATAATATCCTATGCAGATGAAAATGTTGCGCTCTTTTCTGGCAAAGATTGGTATGTCACAAAAAACAGCGCAATTAATGGAATTATCTCTTAATGTAAAGAAAACAAATTACATAGCCTTCTCATTAAAGAAAGCAATCGCCCATACTTATTAAAATAGATAACTTAAATGACATTATTAAAGAAGTTTCCTCAATAAAATATTTGGCGATTATAGTTGATAAATACTTAAAGTGGAACCAGCAGCTTACTAACCTTACGAAAAATGTAAGAAAACTTATTTATAAATTTTACATTTTAAGAAATATTTTGACAAAAAATCTTCTGATCTCTGTTTACAAAACTATTGTCGAGGCATTAATGTTAATTCATTGTTGTGTGGGGAGGCCTGTATGAGAACGCTTTGAAACCATTGATTGTTGCGCAAAATTATATTCTAAAAACAATTTATAAGAAGAATAAACGTTTTTTCAATTGTACTTCTCTACTCCAAAGAGGCATTTGATGTAAGTTCTATATACGTCTTAGAAATATCTTCCTTAGTATATAAGAATCAAGTTCTAAAGAACTGCATTAACCATCCATATCATACTAGAGGTAAGGAAAATATGCAAATAATCATACCCAATAGCTGCTCAAATGCTAACCTTCGGTTTGCAAATTTCTTGGCGCCTAAAATTTATAATCTTATCCCTTTGGAAATAAAAAATGTTACCAGATACAAATTATTTAAGATAAAATGTAGATCTTTTTTTTTGATAACAAACATGGTTTTATGTCGCTTTTCTGATGCTGAATCCAAAATTTCTTCTTACATTTTTAAATAATGTCTCTCTTTTTTTTATTTCTAACGTAGATCTTTTTTTTTTTATAACAAACATGGTTTTATGTCGCTTTTCTGATGCTGAATCCAAAATTTCTTCTTACATTTTTAAATAATGTCTCTCTTATTTTTATTTCTGCCTAACAATTATATAAGTCTAGTTTTGAGCACATACAGATGTTCAGTCATCTAGGTGCTTTCTGAAACATTGGTCCTATACTCCTATAATATTGTAAAATAGTATTTAGTAACTGACAGTAGGTTTGTTTTTGTTTTTTTCATACATCTCAAATAATTTTGTACAGCTAGCTCTATTTATTAAACAACTATAGTATTGTAGATCTAATGTATATATAAATAAATAATAAATAAAAATATTTTGGAGCTCACTCTTTGGAATAAAATATTCATAAAACGGCAACAACAGTATAATTCAAGAGCAACCTTGTGGAGAATTGGTCAGGAATAAATGTAATTTTGCATACACAAATAAAATAAAAACACGATACCCCCTATTAAAAGTGAATTTGATAATTTAATAATGTTAGATTACCTTGAAGAATAGCCAAATCATCGGGATGTCCGTTTAAAGTAGTCGCAGTTTGGGGAACTTGAGCAATTTGAGGTTGTTGGGGTGGCAAAACGTGAGGCGCTTGATGAGGCGCAACAGGTAACGGTTGGGCGGCCAATGAGGGCAAAGCTGTTCCGGTGGGCGGCACAGCGCCTCCATAGAAGGGCAATCCCGGTGCCGGGGAAATAGGATGAACCAGTGCCTGTTGCGGATCGCCCAATGTAGGATGCTCAAGGCACTCCTCCTCGACTTCCGAAGTGATCCCACCTTCGCATTCTTCATCGGTGATTATTTCATCCTGCAAGGGAATATTGGTAATATTCCACTTCATAAAATCCTTATACAGTTCATAAAAAAGCATGTAAAATATGTATGATTTTAAATTATTTAATACCACATGAAACTTCAAAGTCAATTATCTGTTAGTGTGGAAATTGTATAAGATATAAAGTTTACCGACAATCGGTTTAGTGAAAATTAATCACCATTGATTAGTCAATTAATTTTTAAATATATCCTTATAATTCAATTATATATACCTTCTGAAAATGTCCCCCTGATATTCTGATATTATTTATGACTACCAAGCAGTAAGCGCATCAATATTGAGATAAATATACCACCTGCAATGCAAATATCAAATGCATATTTAAGGTGAAAACTAATAAGGGTTATTAGTAATTTATGTATATGCCATGAATTATTTTCTATATTACTTTGACATACCATCACATAGGTATTATGTGATGACGTTTTCAGGGTTTTAAAAATCAAGGAATCCAATGGTAAATTTAATTCAATTGAAATTCAAATACTTACATGCATTACCAGCCATCACTAAACCCATTTTATCAATATAATATGTCTTTTTCCTCGCATTAAATGTTTTTCACTATACGTAATTTAGTCTCACAGAAATCTATTTTAAAAACATCACTAATCACAATCAAAATTTGGTATTTGGCCACCAAGGCGGCCATGTTGAAACGTCTTGTGATGATTAATTATTATTTTTATAAAATGATAAACAAATAAATACTTAGTTGTTTTTACCTGGTAGCGGAAAATGTCATTGTGCACATAATACTTCTTGGGGCTTTGAGATGCAAGAACGAAAGTTTGGGTGAATCTACGCATCGGTTGACCTGCATTGGATAGTTCCCCAGTGACCTGAACAACTACACCACCACCTAGGGTAGATTGTGAATCGACCTAAAAAATTGTCTTAATAGTAAAGCGTAATGTGTTTCGCGAATAAGCAAATTATTATGAACCCTTTACTCCGTAATAAAAATAGCTTTACGCACAAAGTCTAGGTCTTAGTAAAAAAAATGTAACAGGTTACACGTTTGACTCTTGCAAGCTTCATCATACCTATGGAGAGCAAACTGGGCTCACAATGACAAACTAGCATGTGCAATAATGAAAGATATCCGCTTAGATTAGTTTGCTACCTTTAGCTCTGAGATGCTCACAAAAGAGAAACATGCTCTCTAATTTTATTAGATAATTTTTGACTGAGACCTAGACTTTGCACTTAAATATTTTAGTTTGTTATTCTAACCATTATCAGATTTTAATTCTATAACTTTATTGTTGTGTCAAAATATACATAAATATCCTACTTATAATTACAGAGAAATTAAATCAAATAATGTATACGTTTTGTACCTACCTGGGTAATCTTAGCATGACAATCCCTGAAGTTTAGCTGCTGAATTTTTTGATGGATTTGTTTCTGGCCAATGACTGGGATAGTTTCACGATTGGGGTCTAATCCTCCATGGACAAAAGACGACTGATGATTGTAAAATCTAAAAAATTATTATTAATTACTAAAATGTGTTAAAAATGATGGAGAAAGTATTTGAAAGGTTCCTTTCAACTCGACACCCTACCTAATATATGAATTAACAGAAAAGTGTAAATGGACTAACCCAAACTAAAGCACTTCCCTAAATAAAAAAGTTACCTGTGCAAGTGGGTCGGAGCCTTATTGAGTAATGTGTAGTACTGCCTGACAAATTCCCGCCCGACGCTCTGGGGAGATGGTGGTGCCTCCATTACCATTCCTGATGATTGTGTGTGGTTCAAATGAAAAAATGGCAGCTTGGCAGTAGTAATTCTGGAACTAAAGTATCAACTGCATTGTTTGAAAAAGAAAATCCACCATTTCTAATGTCGATAACAATGTAATAAAGGAATTTGATTTCATGACCCAAACGACATTACTTACTTTCTTAATACTATATCACCAATTGTACTAGGAAAGTAATTACCGATATATTTTATGCATGCATCGGTAGTCTATCGGCATGTTGCCAATATTTTTGTCAATACTATTAAAATATATTATATTCATATATTTTAACATAAAACAAAACAAATTTAGCCAGTTACGTTTTAACTTAAACATATTTTAAAACTATTTATATACCTTAGAAACAGTAATAAAACTTCTGACATAAACTAACTTCAAAGTGATATGCCCAAATATGTAATTACTTACAGGGCTATAAGTTTACTAACCTAAAGTACTACCTACTGAAATACGGAATACTGTGTTAGAGAGAGATTAAAATCTGGGGCCAACAAACTTGCCAAATAAAAATGCTTCTACTCTTTTAGTTTTAATTATTTATTGATAGTGTATTTTGTATTTTATCAACATAGTTGTTGTAACCTTGTACCAATTTTTCTTACATTTTACTATTAGTTTTGTTATATTCGCTGCAAAGTTCTCTATCGTATGCCGTTGACTATTCGCTTTGAGCGATCGTGATGGCAAAAACAAAATAAATAAATAAAATAAGTAAAATATGTTTATACTTGTGAAACAGTATCTTTCTAATAAAATATGTTCTATGTATCCCAGAAGATTGCCCATAAGCGTTACACGCAATCAAAAAGTCTCATCGATTATAACATATTTTCTTCTTTACGCGGGCAGTGTAAATAAACCCTTAACCAAGGAATGTTATAATAGTCACATAGCAAATGCTATGAACGCTATTTGTCTGTGAATAACACTTTTGAATTTTCTGTATAGTAGGTCCACAGAAATGACAATCTTTCAAGTCACCACGGGCATCATTGAAAAAGTTGCGGGCCTTTATTTTGAACTTTCAAAGGCCTTTGACACTTCATCATGAGCTTCTATTGATGAAGTTGCAGGGGTATGGAGTGAGAAATCTGTGTTTTAGACCTACTGCCTCCTACTTGGAAGACAGGTGTCGGATTGTGTTAGTTACTTATGATTGGCATGAACATTTCTCGGTATCTGAACGGGCTCCATACTGGGGCCTTTGCTCTTCCTACCTTATGTGAATGACCTACTCTCTCTGTCAGTAGGGTGCTCTGATGTGGTGGCTCGGACGACTGCTTAGTGTTTGAGTAATTGTTTGCGTCCTAATAATGAAAAGCCCGAACTGATAATTAACGAGGTCGACATGGACACTGGCTCTATACGTTAATTTCAATCACAGGTCTATTCCTAATATTAACTCTCTAATTTTTAGGAGTTTATGTGGTCTCGAGCATTAGCTGGGAACACTACATTCTCTCTACAATCTAGACTCAACAGTGCGTGTGCATCGATCCATAGAATACGTTGTCATATCTTTGCAGAGTGTCCAACTGTTCTATTTTGCACACGTTCAGGCTGCTTAGTTATGGAATATCTATTTGGCGTTCCATATTTTTTATAATATGCAGAAACGCATTGTGAGATGGATGCTTCGCCTTCATCCAGTATCCTGTAAAGAGTACTTCAAACGATTGGGTATTCTGACCACACCCTCACTCTACTTTGAGGCGCTGGCTGGTTGCATTTCTTAAAAACACTTTGGTGTTTTCTCTGCCAACAGAGACGGATACTCTCCGAGTATGCTAATAGCAACCTAAGGTAGAAATGACCTTCGTATCCCTCCATATCGTTCGCCACTCTTGGAAAGGAGATCTTGTTGCCAGGGTACCAACGATGGCAAACGAGAGCGTTGCTTTGCTCTCGGCGGAGCTAAATAAACTAAAGAAACCCGAGTAATTGAGTTATTAATTGATCTCTCTCTACCAGAGAATTTCAACGGTGAAGTATTAATCGGTTTCGTAAATGAACTAATTGCATATCGTGAGAAGGGTAATAATTGTTCGGATATGTCCGAAGACCTTCACGCTACCGTTCTCTCGTAAAATAGTGTAAACACAGTGATTAGAAAGGAAAATCCTCATAATAAGGAGGTGAGCTACAAACGAAACATGCGAGCAGAATGATAAGGAAATACTCAATCAATCTATTACTACTGATGCTTTGCGGAACCATAATGGCTTATTAACTACATTATTAAAAAGTAATCTAATATAAACAGTGATCAACTTTTAAGAACAAGGTGTGCGACAACTGTAAGGTTATCTGACAAAGGCGTTGTAAAATTGTCTGCTTCTTCCGGGTCTAACGTCTAAAAAGACTATGCCATCTTGGGCTAAGAAAGTACAACGCAAGCGTGAACGTATTCCCTCCCATGGAAGCCAGTCCATCATCATACTAATTCTACCCCAACAGGTGTCCGCTGCTGAAAATCAAATCCCATCAGATGGCAAATGATATTTTATCGTTAAGAGATAAGAGGATAAAACGAAGTTGGTACGTCCTGGAGGTCGCGGGAAGAGACATCGCACGATAATAGGTGCGGAAAATACTAGGGGTACTGAAAACCACCCAATTAAAGCAGTTCCAACATTGTTATATTTTCATTTCTTCAAGCTGCATCCTGCAAGAACAACCCGTGACTTCACCATCTCTTTAAAACCGGCGTTTCCTGAAGTAATAACGAATGAAAAAGTTAATGTCAAATATCCTAAAGAATATACCTCATTTAAAGTTAGAGTACATGAAAAGAATAGGAGAGTTTTCTGGAACCAAGCAGCTAGGCCTAAGGCACTAGAATTAATAATTTTTTTTTCAAATGAGGTCACAAACAAGACCACAGGGATGAAGAAAGAACAAGAGTAATCTGACAAATGCCACAGCTTAGTGGTTTTTCATCTGAACGTTCAAGGACTCTCAAACAAAATAATTGATGATGATATTTCAATATTTCTTGAAATTGACAAATTTGATGTTTTATGTATTAATGAACTTTGGGAGCTTAATAAGGATACATTGTCTTATTATAATATAGTGGGGTTTGATTTGGTCTCTTCTTTCTGTCGATCTGTCATGCTGATGATGGCGTATGTATATATGTTCGCTCAGCAGGTCTGACATGCATATTGATTAATATTAGCCGGTTTGCACTGGAGATGACTGCGATCTGTGCAATCGAATTTATTCCTGATAGGACATTAATTATCTGCGTATACCGATCTTATTCTGCCAACATGCAGGCATTTTTTGACCAATTTGAAATATTGCTCAGTTTCGTTTCTAAAAAAAAAAAGATAGTAATAATATTAGGTGACTTGATGAATTATCTAGAGAAAGATCCTGACTTTCAGGACATTGTGTATGGCTTTGGTTTGGAAATAACAATCAACCAAATTTCTAGGGTTTCGCAACATTCTGCCACTTGTATTGATAATACACTGACTATTTAAAATGAAAATTACTATAGTAAGGTGGTGACTCCCTCAATATCGGATCTTGGTCAGTGTATTACTTTCAACAGAAATTATAAGGTTGAACGGAAGATGGTACTATAATGGGAAAAGGTGTAGAGAATATTAAAAATTCCCTTGAAAATTTGTTTTGGAGTGAATTTTTCAGATCTATTGATATCAATTTTATTGAACAACCTAAAAAAAATGTGATCAGCAATCGCCCAATGAAATCTCTCTCTGAAAATAAAAATATAATAAACTGGTTGAACGAAGACCTGAAGGTGATGCGAAAAGGAACGAACGCTGTAAAAATGATATCCGATTCCTCTCAAGAACCAATCACAGAATAGCTTTTAATGAATTACAGAAAGAATATAAAATAGCCAATGAGATTACCAAAAAAAAATGGGCATTTTTCAAAGAATGGAGTAACTGAAACAATAGATAATATGAAAGAATCAAATGATTTCGATTTATATGAAATTAATAGTCTATTAATCAAATATCTCCGATATGATTTGACAGGGCCTCTTACTCATGTTGAATAAATTTATTGAGAAAGGAGTATTTCCGAAGACATTTACATTGGCCAGGCTTGTTCCCGTTTTTAAAAATGGTGAACTGTATGAGTGACTATAGACCAATATCGATAATATTCTAGTGTTGGGGAAAATATTTGAGTCTCTGAAAAAACGACAGTTATCGGGTTACTTCAATACCGTTAATTGTTTGTGTCACAGCATCCGAGTTGGTACTGATGGACATCTCTAGGAGGAATTTAACATCAATGCCAGAGTTCCTCAAGGGAGTATATTATCTCCCACACTGTTCCTGCTCTATATCAACGATCGCTTAGACACGACAAATAATTCTATTTACAGCTTTGCAGACGATGGCCCTCTTATCCCCATTCAAGTCGCAGACTCCAATGACCTCTGGTCGTTCCCAACGCGAGCGAGAAAATCAGATTACTGCCATACCATCGTGGGGTGAGCATGTGGGCTCGACCATGTGCAACCTTAGTAAGGCCTTTGACTGCGCTTCACATAAACTGTTACTAGAGGAGCTTTCGAGGTATGGGATGAGAGGCCTCCCTTTACGTCTTATCTTTTTATTTAAATTCTGGACATCAATGTCTAGATTTTGGAGACCATGTCTTCCCCCTGTGCCCGTTACCTACAAGTGATGTACCCCAAGAATCTGTCGTGAGTCTGCTATTGTTATAATCTATATAAACGATTGATTTCTTGCATTCAAATAAATGTACCTTTCATGCGGATGACACCTCTTTGTGACATCTAACAGAGGTATCACTAGTCTTGGAGTTAAGAGCCGATACCTGGTTTGCAAATAACACCTTGCGTCTTAATTTGGATACAACATAACGGATTATATTTTCTACAAATAACGCTATTATTACGGCGCGGGGCTCTTATGTATCATTCTGGATGCTCGTCTTAATTGGTCAGCACATATAAATAATTTGACAAAAAAGTTAACATCCTCTATCTTTGTACTTCGCAGACTTAAAAAGATAATAAATCAAAATAATCCATTAATGATCTATTTTTCACTTCTTCATTCTCATCTCTCATAATGTAGTTTTACTTTGTTGTTTTACCCTGTACTTATACTACCAGCTTTTGGAAATTCACAAAAATGAAAAACAGTTACCTCGGAAATGCCAATTTCCATGACTATCCTCAAGAAGGGCTAACGTTATTACACTTTGAAAAGCGATAGAGAGATCATGCTAGATTTTGTTAGGAGATCCTACAGGATAATTCGAAGGCTCTTGAGTCTTTACTTTTTAACCAAATCTATGAGACTGTCGCCTCTAAAATATCAGCAATGCAACATTGTTTTTGGTCAAAAAGGTCAACTTGCAACAATTACTCAATTTTTTCCCAAACGTAAAAAGTCAGGTAGATGTGACTATACATATGGTGAAAGCCTTTGATAGGACGGATTATCTTGGAAGCACTTTCTAAAATGAACGTCACTCCTAACTTTGTAAATCCATTAGAATTCTAGCTCACAGACAGATAACAATACCTTTAAATCAAGGGTTGTAAATCTGTACATTGGAAGTAACGCAGGGAGCAAATCTGAGTCCTTTACTTTTTTTCGTAGCTAACAATAAAATTGTGGATGTTGTACAGCACTCGAAGGCTTTACTCTAAGCTGATGACTTTAAACTGTTTTTCTTAATGAATGTGATAAATTGCAGTCCGATTTCTGCGATGTATCCAACTGATGTGATGTAAACGGTTTTAATCTGAATGTTAGAAGTGTTCCTCTATGTCTTTTACTCGTAATAGCAAATTATGACTACAGGGTGCATTTGAACACGTTGCATAACCGAGATTTGAAAACAACTTTTGGTGAAAGTACGTCCTTCGTTGAGCATATAAGGGTAAGGATTCAGGATGCACTGAAAATGAGTTTGTGGTCAGAAATTCTAGACACTTTAGTATAAAAGTTAGTCCTAAGTTATTTGATGTACTGGTGCTTCCCAGGATTGAGTATGGCAGAGACATATGGTAACCACTGAAGAAAAAAATATATGGATACTACCCTCTACGCAGTTGTGACAAATATGTGTTAGGCATTTTTACCGCACGTCACTAAAAAAATGTAGTCTTTGTACACTTTTTAGGATTTCTGATATCCTGGGTAAATTGCCTTTCCAGTAAAAGTCTACATAAGATCTAGGAAGGTCTTCTATTTGGACTTTCCTGGAACAAACCTGTACAAAGGCAGCCCTATGTATCAGATGTGTAAACTGTATTGATATGAATATTGGTTTCACATTCTAAATTTAAGAGGATCATATTGGACAAGTTTTTACTAAAATAAGTTCTTAGGGGTTAGGATAATATCTGTAATTGGCTAAGTACTTCTGTTGATACTCTAGATGAATAAATAAATAAATAAGTAAAAAACAATACACAGTAAAATGTTTATATCTTAGTTAATATCAGAAAAAAATAACAATACTTAAATAATAGATACAATTTAATTATAAGTTAATTCAGGTCGAAAAAATACTTAAGACTTGAGAGGTAATCTATAGTTTAGATGTTTAGATATTCTTGGAATAAATAAAATGTAGTAAGATTTATTTAAATTAATTTTCAAACATGTTCTCAGGCATATTCCTGATTTTTTAATAGCACATTAAAGTATTCTATTGCTCAGTAGCCTGGGCCGATTTGGCATGTATTCAGCCTCCAATAGACTGAGGCAATATTATTTTTAAATTTAGTGCCATAATTACAAACTTCCTTATGGCTCTCATACATGCCAATGTTTCTCTTTAAGATTTTCTAATACATATTGTGCAGAGAAACTGTTAAAATCATGAAGTCTCTGTATGCTCCTTGACAATCTTCCTTAAAACCGAGACCGACTGAACTCGGAAAACACATATGCTAGTCTCCTGATGTTCCCAGGTAAGTATCGCGTATGGAAGATAAGATTGGAATATGTAGGAGGTTCTCTTAATTTTCTGAGAGACACCGTTAGAGGGATTTAGTAAAACCCTAAACTGTCTTCAGTTTTGGTTAGAAGAGAGATTCTTTAACTTCATTTTGCTCAATTTCAGTCTAAGCCAAACTTAGGGAACCGAATTCTGGGGACTATGCAGTTGGGCTGAATCGAGTATTTATCGTGCAAAAGAAGGTTATGCGTACAATAGAGGGTGCATCCATAACTGAGTCATGTAGGATTTATTTTTATTTAAAAAATATGGTGTTATTCCTTTACCGCCTTAATTTATTATTAATCTCCATACTGGTTTTTAAACAGAAAGATGATCTAAGAAATTCGGATACTCGTTCTTATGACACAATAAAAGTAATATTTTTTATAACCACCACAGACTAAATGGAACTAAAAAATTGCCACTTGTAAATGGAAGTAGTCCTTTACAGCCTCCCCACGAAAATCAAAAAGTATGACACTGCCTGTATTCAAAATGCAGGTTGATTACGTGCTCTCTGAGACTCTCTTTTACAACTTGGACGATTTTTTTACTTATATATATGCACTATGCATCGAGGTACTGAGTGTGTCAACACACACTTCCTTTGTTTTAATATTGAAAAACATCAGTGAATGATGGAACAAATAAGTACTCGCTATATGTGAAGTTTTTGGACATGTTTGTTGCTGCACTCTGCTCTGGTGAGGCCCCATCTTGAGTACGCATCTAGTTTGTGGACACCTAACTATGCTGTTCATATAAATAGAATTGAGCATGTTCAGCACCGTTTCTTTAAGTATGTTGTATTTAAGTCGAATATTGCTATCAACTATTACTCTTGTTCTCCATTATACGCTGTTGGAAGTCGAGCTTGATTTGAAAAAATTATCTGGCCTTGGAGAGCAGCATGCCCTCAGACTTTTGTTTAATATATTTCATTTATTCAATTCAAAAGTAGGAAATTTCCTAATACAAAAGCATCTAAATACTTACTAGTTAATTTATAAAAATCCTTAATATTTAGTTTTATAAAACTTATACCACTTAGTTAGCAAATAAAGGTTGACAGATAAAAGTTGACAGATACAAGTTGACAGGCGGTAACTGGCTATACATCATACAATACGTAGACACACCACACATAAAAACATTACAATTAGCAGATCGGGAATAGTTGCTACACTCTATAAATGAACAAAGACATTAACTGACAATCTTGAGAATACAATGTATATCAGTATTTTTGGACTTGGCAAAAGCATTGGATATGGTACCGCATGATATGCGTTTGGATGTATTATGCAGAAATGGAGCTAGGAGTATTGCGTTGAATGTCTTTCGAAGTTATCCCAAGGATAGAAGGCAGTTTGTTAAAATTGGAAGCACATTGAGGGATCCGCAAAATATAATGATTGGAGCCCCCAAAAGTATTGTGCTTGGTCCCATTCTCTTTATTACATTTATCAATTCATTAACAGACTTGAAATTGGAATGTGGATCAATAGTGTCCTTTGCAGACGATACGCCGGCTATTTTTTATGGTCAAACTTGGGATGAAACTAGAACTAATGCAGTAAATGGGATTACAAGAATAAAAGATTGGCTGGACACTTCTAAATTATCACTTAATGTAACCAAAACAACTACAGTGCTATTTCCCTCAGTGAAGCGAATCAACCTAACTTTGATCATATTCCTGCTGTCCGTTTAAATGGAACTATTAAAGTGTCGCCTGGGCATTGTTGTGGACAAACATTTAAAGTTGGATTCCCATGTTATGTACCTGACAAATGCCATAAGAAATTTCAATTTTTGACATGCTCTTTGATGTTTCTCGAAAAATATCACCTAATCAGCATGGATTTCTGCCTCGAAGGTGAACATTTACAAATCTATCTACTTTTGCTCAATATATACATGAAGTGATAAACAAAAATCTCAAGTTGATGTAATTTATACAGATTTGGAAAAAGCTTTCGACAGAGTTACTCAGTTATCTTAAATACTCTGAGGGAAATAGAGATTTCTGAATTTTTAATAAGTTTAATTTGGTCTTACTTGGGGAATGACGAAAATAAGAGGTGCCGTTGAAGTAAGGGGTAGCAAATCTGCTATTTATACTGGCACCTTCGAAGTTCCTCACGGATCTAGCATGGGACCTTTGCTTTTTCTGGTGACATTTAATAGTGTTTTGTCCAACGTCCAGAATGTTGGATCATTGGCTTTTGCCGATGATTTTAAGCTTTTCTTTGAAATTATCTCAGTTGAAGACTGTATTATTCTTCAAAAGAAACTTAATGATATAGCTGATTGGTACTCTAGTAATACAAATCTCAATAATATTTGATTATATTCTAAAAGATGAAATACTTAATAATGTGTCTGAACAAAAGGATCTTGGAATTTCTTTTGATACTTCTTTATCATTCTCGGGACACATAATTAATAAAATAGTGTTCAGAAAATATCAGGTTTTATTGTGCATTACCAAAAGTGTTGATACATTAGCATTACCACTCTTGGAATATTGTAGCATTATTTGGTCTCCTCAGTACAACCTGTGGATTAATATCATCAAAGGAGTGCAGAGAAAAAAATTTTAAAAGTTATGAATTTTAGAAAGTTTGGTGTTTATCCTCAGCGAGGATGTGGCAATAATTATTTGTTAAATATAATGCAATAAAAATGTTTTTGTGTACTATGTACAAGATTTTCAAGGGTAACATAGATTGCCCAAGTATTCTTCAGCAACTACCATTTGCTGTTCATAGGATTAATTCTAGAAATAGAAATAATTTTACCTTGCCTACCCTAGAACAAATCTATATGTCACAATTTGTGTGTGTGACTTATTTAATGTGTATGTTTCAGATATTGATGTTGACATAACCAGTTTTGCAGATTTAAAAAATCTTATTGACATGAAATTGACTAGTGATCCCACTGGTGATTAAATATAATACTCATTAAAAAAATCTATGTTTTCTTTTAGAGTATTTGTATTTCTTTATCTTCTACCTATATAGTATGCATTTATTTTATCACTTCGAGTTTTACTCCAACTATTATTATGTCGAGTTGACTGTTGAACCAAGGCTTTGTATAATACTAACGTTGGCATGAAAAACTGTGTCTGCGTATGCATCGGCGGAGACTGGCCCACGGAGCGGAACGAGGGGGAGGGGTCTAGCCGATTTTGCGTGCTTCGAGAGTACGGGAACTTATATTTTATTTAGTAAACTTTGGTAATAGATAGACCTAAGATAAGAAAACCCAGAATAAGGATTGTATATGTTTCTATGGATATGTCGAAAAAATACTTTGAAATGTGTTTGAGGGAGCAAAATGAATTCATAACAACCGATGATGACTTCACAGTGACCTATATTAAGAAACATAAAAATAGTGACAGCCGAACAATATTTCTAGACTGTTCTCCAAGACTTTTTCACAAATGTATGAATGAAAAAAAGGGTGTATTGTATATTGAGTGGGAGCATTACAGAGTATTTGAGGATATCATGGTGCCAAGATGTTTCAAGTGTTAACACTATTACCACAAGAGATTATCTAGAGTGTGTGAACTGTGTAGAATCCAACCAAAAGTATAAAACTTAAAACAAAGTACAATACATCTCATGAGGCCACTAACTAAGAGCGTCCTTCTTACAAATATATACTTGACATAATAAAGGGTAAAATTGACTATGGTTACTGAAGTAAATCTATTAAATCAGATGGACACACTTGACAGTGAGTTGCAAAATGGCATAAACTGTTGTGAATTATTAAGATGCTAAGCATACTGCACTTAAACATTCACAGCATACAGAAAAATGTTGATACTCTTCTAGCCTTTTTACATACTTATATTATATAATAATGACATTATAATATTGAGTGCATGCCGGAAGGTGCACGATGCTGCTTCTTTTAACATAGAAGGTTATGCAAATATTATTACAATAATCAAAACGATGGTCTGTTCATCTTTACCAAATTGAGATTGAATGTGGAATTTACCAATACTGAATTAAGAACATCAAAAGTAACTCTTACAAAATTAAAGTTCGAAATTGTTGGGAAATCATGTGAAATCACATGCTGTTACAGACCACCGTCTAGTGATATTCAAGGCTTCATGAATGATCTAGAGGACTATTTATTTGTTAATAGGCTCTACTGATGTTGGGTGGGTCACGGAGCAGTTCTCCATTATGATAAGTGATATTGTTATTGAAATATAAAAAAATTAAGCCCTGGATTACCAATGGTTTGTTAACTCTATGAAAACCGATTGAATGAAAAAACAACTTCTAAAACCGATTGAATTACAAAACAACTTCTAAAAAATAAAACTAAGGAAGCATATCAAAGCTATAGAAACATCTACAAAAGATAATTAAAAAAACCAAATATGAATAATATAAAACTAAAATTGAAGGGCTCAAAAGATTAAAGAAAAAACTATAAAATATTGACTGGCCACAGATCTGAAAAAATATCAGGAAAATTGCAAAAATTCATATTAAAGATGACAATAAGCACCAATTTGAAAACTCCAAAGATATAGCAGATTACTGTAATATATTTTTTAATAAGATCGGTATGGATGTTTAATAAAATTGGAAATGCTAAGAACCCTTTTCCAAATATTACTGATTCTATGTTTTTAAACCCGGTTACAGATGCAGAGATTATAGAGTACATACATTCTCTAAAGAACAACTGTTCAGAAATATGCCTAGAGCCCTGTCGACCGGCGAACAAACTTTAAATATTGCTCTAGTGCAGGAAATAGAGAAATATCAATTTCACCGGGTCTTGCACTGCTATTATATAGAACCTTCTCTAGTATTTTTTTTAAAAATAAGGATGAACTCAAAATCGCTTTCGGTTTTTCTTCTCCTTAAATACACGGCACCCACCATAAAATCTTCATCGGATGACGACATCGTTCAAACTAAACTCAAAATCGGTTGCACAAATGGACGTAAAATGACGCGATTAGTTTCATGACACCTGTTTCATGAAACTGGTCGCATGCAACCGGTTGCTTATATGGACGAGCCGCCTAAATATGAAAAAAAAAAACAAACTGAAAATAATTCGAACAATTCCAAAAAACTCTGGGGAATTAACGAAAAAATTGGAAAAAAAAAGAAAACAAATTTTAATGATACTATTAATAACATTAATGTAGAGGGTGAAAAAGTAGCAGATAATGTAATACTATTTTCTTAAAACCAACTAGCGTGCAAGAGGTTGTCAGTATAATTAACAATTTGAAACTTAAAAATGGCGGAGAAGATAAAATTAATAGTAAAATGTTGAAAGTATTATCAAATTACATTTCTGAACCTCTAGCATATTTATTCATTTCTTGTATTGAAAAAGCTATCTGGCCAGAAGCATTGAAGGCAGAAATTGTACTTATTAATAATAATAATAATAATAATAATTCATTCATAAGCCAGGAGATAAACACAATATATCAAATTATAGACCAATTTCACTAATATCAAACATAGCAAAAAATTTTTAAAGAATAATTTACAATAGAATTTTTGATTTCATAAAAATGAATAATATAATATCCGATCATCAATTTGGTTTTATGAGAAAAAAAATTACAAAAAATGCTTTAAATCATATCACAAATTTACTTTACAATAAACTAGATGCTAGTAAACCTATACTAATAACATATTTGGACTTGGCCAAAGCATTTGATACTGTTGACCATAAAATATTGTTAGACAAACATTACTGTTATGGAATAAGAGGAATGGCTCTAGATCTGCTTTCAAGCTATCTTAGTAACAGATCACAAACGGTTAAAATAAATGAAAATTATAGTGATTATATGATTTTAAAAACTGGTGTTCCACAAGGTTCAATTCTGGGACCTTTACTGTTCATTCTATATATCAATGATATCATGAAGGAGATCCCCATTAAATCAATATATAGTATGCAGATGATACTGCAATAATTGCTAGTGGTGATACTTGGAGTGAAGTTGAAGCAAAAATGAATGTTTATTTAAAAATTGTTGATGAGTGGTTGGTATTAATCAAATTATCTCTACATGTAAAAAAAGACTGTTTGTATGACTTTTGGCAACTATAATGGTAGTGTTCCATCAGAGATAAACATTAAAATTAAAGATAATCTTATAGGTAGAGTAGAAAAGTGTAAATATTTAGGTCTAGTTTTTGATCATAACTTAAAGTGGGACAGTGGGAAAAGCATATTCAGTATATCATACAAAAAACGAAATACCTACTTTATTTTCTATAAAATTGCCAAAATAATGCTAAGAATGATATATTATGCTTCATAGCATTAGCATTGTAAGTTTTGGAATACTAGCATGGGGTGGAGCTGATAAAAAAACCATAAATCCATTGCAAAATAAATTACTAAACATCATCAATAAAAATAACTTTGTTGTAAATGGCAATCCTATGAATTTAGAGCAATTATATACATTTGAAGCATTGAAATACCACTATAGTTCTTTGAAAAATACATATCTCACCTGTGCTAGTATTACTCTAAGTAAAAACCTGATCCAAAAAATAAGAAAAGAGTAAGTGATAAAAATTCGTACAAAAAGGCAATTCAGACTTTCAATAATTTGCCAAATGAATACAAAGTATTGTATATAGATAAAAGATCACATGTAAATATGTTGACAAATTGGATAAAATCTAATTGAGTTCTAAACTATATTTACTGTTACTAATAATGTACATACATACATATCTAATATAATATAATAATAAATTTACTTGGTAGCTCAATCAAGAAAACTTTAATTTTAGTTAGTATGTAAGATTTATTATTGTTATATTTTTGTTATGCTTCTTTTTTTCTTGCAACTGGCCCTGCGTATAGATAACTGTGTTTATCTCTGCAGGGTTTTACAGTTTTTTTGTATAATTTACTGTAAATCTTTTCTGGTTAAATAAATAGTAAAATACTTAACATTATACTTCGGGAAACTTATTAACAATAGTTTTCAAATTCAAATATAGCTTTATTATCATAACATTAGTTGTTGACAAAGCCCTGTAAAATTAAAATAAGCCAACAAAACAAGGCAAAAGTAAAAATAAAATATAAAAAAATTACATGGCTTAAAATATGTATTAACAATATATCAGAGAGAACTTGAGAGACATAATTGAAATATTCATCAAGAGAGTAGAATGCTTTAGTGGCTAGCAATTTTTTTACAGCCTTCTTGAACCTAATTACACATTCTAGAGTTCCTAATTTCAAGAAGTAGATGATTAAATATTTTTTCCCCATATAAATAAAATAATTTTTCACCAGCTCGGAGCAGCCAGAAGGTGTAAGTCAGTCGTGTTCCAAAGACACTTTCATTCTTATGTTTTTTAAAAACAATACTTGCCGCTTGTAGGATATATAGAGAGTGGAGCGTCAATATCCTATTTCTTACAAAATGCGGACGACAAGACTCTCGATTCCTTACTCCACAAAAGGTTCTAACCGCTCTCTTTGGAAGGACAAATAGTGAGTTAAAAAGATACCCAGCACATGAGCCCCAAAAACAAATACCATAGCTAAGGTGAGACTCAATAAGTGCATAATAAGCATTTTTTGTTATGTGAAAATCTAAATTTTTTCATATCACTCTCGGAGCATAGCAGCCAGAAAAAACTCTACCAGTAACTCTAATAATATGTTCACGGAACTTGAGTTCACTATCAATTGTAAAACCTAAAAATGTATTAGAATATTGTGCCTGGATGGGTTTGTCTTGTAAGAATACATTATCCAACTAACTTAATAAGTTAGTTTTACAAACATTAAGGCTGAGATGGTTTGCATCAAACCAGTCCTTAACCTTAATCAGGTCAGTGTCCAAGATCCATTTAGCTGTTCTACATTTTTTCATGCCATAAAATGGTGATATCGTCGGCGAACATAGTTACCTCTCCTCTTATTGATTGATAATAGAGACAAGTCGTTAATATATAAAAGGAAGAGTATAGACCTCAAAACAGAGCCCTGGGGGACACCAAGAGAAATGTGTTGGTCATCTGAACAGTAGCCCTTGAAATTGACACTCTGAACATGACCCGATAAGTAGGATGCGAACCAGCACAAGGAAGAGCCTCTAAAACCATGCCTCTCCAACTTCCACAGCAGTATTCTGTGATCCACAATGTCAAATGCTTTGGAGACATCACAGAACACTGCTGCAGCAACCTCACTAGAGTTAAGATGATTGTAGAGTACACACAGAAGGTCAAATACATCATCTCCAGTGCTCTTTGATAGGATGGAGATTTTGATAGGTTCTTAGAACTTTTATCAGATATTCTTACCAGTCTAAATCTCTCACTGAACATCATAATAACTGGTGACTACAATGTTCACTTTTTGGGTCAGGATCGTAGAGCACTAGAACTTTGCAATTTCTTTGAGGGGTATGGGTTGTTTAAAACGATTGATTTTACTACTCGAGGACTTGAATGCCTCGATAACATTTTTACAAATATTGATAACACTAATGTCAGCACTGAACCTTTTAATCTTCATCATCTATCTGACCACATGGGCATTATTCTTAACTACAATTTACTCAATACACATACACCCCACAAAACTAGAATTAATTATAGGCCTGTTACAGACGAGGGGCTATTTCTCCTGTATAGCATGATTGAGGAGGTTGAATGGGATACATATAGATGACAGATTTCAAACTTTTGTTAACATTGTTACTGAGGCGGCAGAAAAATGCTTCCCACTAAAATCTCGAATGGTAATGGATCAGGGGCAAAAATCTGTAACAGTCAACTGGTACACAAACGACCTCAGGGAAATGAGGGAGAGACTCCACACACTCTGCTCTTTAATTAATCAAAATCCTACCTTAGTTAGCAAAGAAGACTTTCTGAAATATAAAAATGAATATAGGGTTAAAATGTGTAACGCTAAAAAAAAGGCATATGATGACTACATAAAAAACTCAGGTAATCCCCAGGTGGCAATGTGGGACATAATAAATAGTAAAAAACCTACACCTTACTGTCACGTGTCTGACACGCTAAATGCACAAACATTTAACTCATTTTTCATTGATATAGCTGAGGAGGTTATATCTGAGCTACCAACAACGGACAAAACATTTAATGAGTTTCTCTCTGACCTACCTGATACTGAGAAATTTTGTGTCATGCCAACAACTTTTAACCAGGTGAGACAGAAATTTTTAAATCTAAAAAAAAGTAAAAGTAAAGATTGCTACAGTCTTAACACAAAAATTGTAAAAACACTGAAAAATCTATTGATACTGCCCTTAACACAACTGATTAATGGTTGTATTGACGCTGGAACTTTTCCTTTAGCTTTAAAGGATGCAAAGGTTATTCCGATATTTAAAAACAAGGGATCTTCAAATGACTTAACGAATTATCGCCCCATTTTTATACTACCCATTTTTTCTAAAATCTTTGAATCGATCATTAAGGATCAAATTGTGGACTTCTTTGAAAGACATAACTTATTTTTTCAGGGACAATTTGGTTTTCGGAACAAAAAATCGACCACACTGGCGATAAACAGTCTTACAGACTATATAACTGAGGCCATGGAAGAGGGTCTGGACACCTACGCATCCTTTTATGACCTAACAAAGGCTTTTGATTGCGTATCACACGACATCTTGCTTCAGAAACTGCATCACTACAACTTTGATCACAAAAGCATTTTATTGATCAAATCCTATCTCTCTGAGCGCTCTCAGTATGTGTTGTACAAACATAATAAGTCACAGAGACTACAGTTAAAGCATGGGGTACCTCAGGGGTCGGTTCTGGGGCCCTTACTGTTTCTTATATACATAAACGATCTATCAAAATTTCAGGATACTTCAACACTAATACTATTTGCCGATGATACTACCAACATTCATAAATATCACCCATCCAACCCCTTGGGAGAAACAATTGGTGCCACTCAGGCAAATTTAATGAACTGGTTTTTGGCAAATCGGCTAAGCCTGAACAGATCTAAAACCCAAAACTTAAATTTCACTCTTAGGCAGAACGCTACTGATGTGCCCTGTGATGCTCATGTGAGGTTTTTAGGGATTACACTCGATCCTAAACTTACCTGGGAGGGGCATGTGACGCAGCTGTGTGGTGGATTATCCAAAATAATTTATTTAATAAGGGTGTTGTCGCGATGTGTGTCTGTTACAATGCTGACGTCGGCCTATCACGGTTACTTCTCATCGCTTATGTCGTATGCGGTTCTTAACTGGGGGCACTGTGCCCATTCAAGTAAAGTTTTCAGACTTCAACGTAGGTGCATACGTATTATTGCGGGGATTGGATACCGTGACTGCTGTCGTCGGTGTTTTGGGGAACTCAAAATCTTAACATTTCCTTCAGTATACATATTAAGATGCCTTGAATATGTCAGGTCCAACCTATCACTTTTTTCCACACATGGTGATATTCATGACCATTCAACTCGCAATCGCGATAACATACGCCCTGATTTTCACAGACTTTCAAGGACCAGAAGAGGAACTGACTACCATGGTATAAATTTTTTTAATGTACTTCCATTGGAGATTAGAGAGGCTGATGTGAAAAAATTTTCTATAAAGATTAAGGGCTATTTATTGCAAAGGGCCTTTTATTCAGTAGAGGAATACCTTAATAATAGCTTTAATGACCTCCTGTGAAATTTACTGCTTGATGTAGCAACTTGTCTGTGTTGTATTTTAATTTTATTTTAATAACTACGTTTGTGTATTATGTATGTGTTTGGACAATTTATTTTGAACCATTTTAAATGTAATGTTAAATATCTTATTTTAACTCACACCTTTTGGTTTTTTAATTGTTTGAAACTGTTCTACCTTAAACTTATATTTTATGACGTGTAAAAGCACTCTGTGTACTATTACCAATAAATTCTATCTATCTATCTATCTATCTATCTTTGTCTCTCAGAATTCTAACCTGCCTCCTCGATTTTAGACATTGCAGGCAGAAGAGCTATTGGGCGAAAATTAGATGGACTGTCATGATCGCCACCCTTATGTAGAGGAACAACCACTGCTCATTTCAGACATATAGGAAATGTGTTAGTAGAAAATAAAGAAGACGAACCTTGTACACATCTATGATGAGAATCTCTGTGTCGAGATGGGCTTAGGTACTTGTTACGACAGGAAAATGGCAACACTGCCTTGCATGTCAGATTATGACATATTTGCACATACGGGTGTTCAGTCATCTAGGTGTAATATAACTATGATGAGAGTTGAATTTAAAATGTTATTAATTACTGTGATGTAGGTTACAGCAAGTGACAAATGTTCTTAAATTAAATAAATAAATAAATAAAA
>MU182088.1:113638-137786 GCA_016904865.1 Pissodes strobi
TGATGCTAACATGGTTAGCGAAACGCGCGTCGAGTGCAATAATTATGATTCGGTATTGTGGATAGAACTCCGTTTTAGAAAATCTGCGTGAAACATTCTTCAATCTGGAAAATTCAAAATTATTAAAAACTCAAAAACTTGATTGATTTTAATGACGTCTGACTACTCTACATAACACAACACAGTAACATTTATGATTTTTCTCATTAAAAGTTGGGTCACGCGTTCTTTAAAACACGATACTTAAAAGCGATATGAATTTAATATCTACCTAGCTAAATACTAAATGGAAACTGTACATTTACGTATAATGCTAACAAGGTGTTTAAAATTTCTCATAAAATACAGGTAGCTTAGCACCCAGTACCTAGGTGCTAAGCACCAGTATGTGCGGTAGGGAAACGTATGTTCTCATTCATTATGCTAATAAATATATAATTTACACAATATTCTAAGAAACAGTTCTAGGAAGTTTGCATCCTTTATTATAAGAATACAATTAAATTTATATTTTGTAATAGATATTTTAAGCTTGGTACTGCAAAATATCTCCTATGGTGCAGAAATTGTAGAGACTCCGGCAACGTTGTCAATTAGTTCACAAAATCTCCACGAAGCCGTAAAGCACTACTCAAGGTCGTCCACTCGGACGATAACTTCGCATGCGTTACAGGAAGTGACGTCAGAAACAATAACATCTTTGACAACCAGAGCTGCGTTCCAGTGAACGTTTTTTTAACGCACATCCCATGTTCTGGGGCACTTCAGTTCGTCGGTGGTCGGACCATTTGCTCTTTTCATTTACCATTTTTATGACCCCGCTGCACACCTGCAACACGGTATAAATCAGCGAGAAGTCTGTCGGGAGAGATTCAAAAAGTATTTGCTGCTGCAAAATTATTTTCTCGGATATTTTTTCAACGCGACCCGACAGTAGACAATCTCAGGGCGTTTGAACACTGACGGTATACTGTCCCTCGTAGCCGAGCCACCGCGGGCCACGAACCAGATTGATCCGGATTCGCTCCGACGCCAAACACTGTCGGCAAAATTGGAAATTTGTCTCCAGTGACCCTACCGTATATTTATTTATAACATGTTTCGGGTGCGCGGTAAACATGTGGGCAGGGATATCTAGGAGCCCATTTACCTGATTGCCTTTGGCACGCACTTCTGCAAAGTCTGTTAAAAAAGTAGAACGTTTCTTGCGAATTAATTTATTAATTTAAATGTCTTTTTTAGAAGCAAAGTGAAAGCCGCGAAATGATTTACAATCTTATACAGTTTATGAAATGAGAAGCAGATGCAGGAAGACCAATAATTGATTCCGAATTAAGCAGGAAAAAATTTCGAATCTGGTGCAGTTACATGTTTTTCCACGCCAAACAAAAAACGTGAAAACCCAAAAAAGCAAAATAGCTTTGTACTATGCTGTGTTACGCAGAGCAATGCACAATTTCCATAAAGCAGAAAAAAAGTACCAACTCTAGCGAGAATTCATAGAGAGTTTCAAAGTAATGCCAATTACCAGGGATGCGTGAACAGTTTAAGGAGGGAAATAATAAAATACTAGACGCTAGCGAGGTGTAAGTCACGGATAGTCATGACTAAGAATATTTACATTTGAGTTGTCATATTTCACTTTCGCATGGCCCACCGCTCGCTTCGCTCGCTACGGGGACTCAGGAAAAGGCAACTGACCAAGTGCTAACCCAAGGATACCCAAAATCAAGAAAAAACTGTTTAGAATTAAAAAAAAATGCAACGGGATTTGAACCCGGGCCGCCGGATTGAGACCCAACCATCTAGACCCCTCGACCACGAGGGCTTCAGCGACAAACTGATTGCATCGCGAAGACATGGCGCGAGATGGATAATTCCGAGATACGCTAGCGTCTTGTTTTAAATTTTTTAAGACTATCTGTGACTTGCACCTCTCTAGGCGCTAATAAAAAAATGGATTTCGTAGGAGAAAAACCAAAGCCAATAGAACAATTTGAACGGAAAAAGTTGACGTAAGATATCCACGAATCCAATTTGGAAAGAAAATGAAAGCTAACCGTGCAGACGGGCTCCAAATTGTTTGAAACAGACATACGTGGAACGATGAAACTGACGAAGGTACAAGACAGACAACCAATATCAAAATGCACACGCCTAATAATCGTGAACGTTGGAGAAGATGGTTTTTTGGCAAATTCATATGTCAGATGGCAGTCACATTGCAGCACTGGGGATTACCATAATGAAATGAATTATGAAAAGTGGGTAAAAAACAACCTAGTGCCGAATTTGCGCCCTAACAGTGTAGTACTAATCGACAACGCGCCATACCACAACAGGCAATTAAATAAATGTCCTACATCGTTAACAAAGAAAGAATACATGAAAAAGTGGGTAGGCGAGAAAAATATTCCATTTGGCGATAAAATGGTAAAACCGCAGCTCTGTAGTCTCATTAAAATGACGAAACCGAGGAAGAAAACTATTAGCGGCTAGGTCGCGCCGGTCTAAATCGTTCCCGTTGACGAAATACTGCGTGCGACGCCTCCCTCTCTCTCTTACGACTCCAACGCCATCTAGTGTATGTGGCGTTGACTCGAGCGATTGTATTCGCGCTATGTCTTCGTGTTGGAATCAATTTACAGCATAAGCCATCATGGTCTAGAGGTTTAGATGGTTGGGTCTCGATTCTGTGGCTATCGGCGGCGGCGGGCGGCTCGGGTTCATAATAGAAATGCTTTTTTTTACGGTTAAGTTTCTAAACAGTTTTTTCTTGATTTTGGGTATGTCTTGGGTTAGTTTTGGTTAGCAAACAGGTTTTTTCTTGGGTTACGTTTGGGTTAGCCCCTGGTTAGTTTCCTTTTCTTGAGCCCCCGTAGCGAGCGGTAGCGAGCGGAGGGCCATGCGAAAGGTGAAATATTACTTATTGTAATACGTGCCCGTACTTTGGATGCACTTTTTACGAAATATACAGCAGCTTGTTTCCTCGAATAAATAACACAATCGTGTCGGGAACGATTTAGACCGGCGCGACCTAGCCACTAGTGAAAACTTATAAAATCAATGAAATATTTTTCAGTGCTGGACACACCGTGGTTGGACCATCTCCGTATCATCCTAACCTTAACTCTATTGAAGCAGTGTTGGCACACATGAAGGAGTTCATCATCATCTTTGTTTATTTAAACATTGAATTTGTTTTGACACCGTACCTATGTTAAGTATGACATTTATACATATAGGTCTGTTCTAGTAGCGATTTCAAACGGTTTCAAACCGTCCGGAGTTTGCGCATAACTCTATAAGCGTCGCTTATATGGCTATGCGCAAACTCCGTACGGTTTGGATCCGTTTGAAATCGCTGCTAGAACAGACCTAATATAATAATATATCTGAGGTCTGTTCAATATTTTGCTCTTTTTGCCCATTCTGCACCTAATTATTGCGTCATGAGTTCATGTTCAGTTCATGAACTGGGAAGGATAAAAAAAAACGCATTTTGTTCGAGTTCGAGCGGTGTTTGTCATCACTCATCTGTCACCTACCGTTTTCGTATTTTACGTTTGTTTACCTATCTCTTATAATATTGTATGTGTGATTGTTTTCTTTCTGATAAAATGGAATACGCATAGACGACATAGATCTGTTTGTATCTGAAGACGAGGATGAATACGACCCAAGTGGCGAAAATAAAGACAAGACATTTTTTGTAAGGCCTTTTTTTTCAAGCCAAAACAGAGGATAACCAAAACATAGAATAAGAAGTGTTTTATCTTGGTCTATGAATAAAGTTTTACGGGGAACAAAACTCAACTGAACAAAACTACAAAACAAAACCGACTTTTTTCTGTCATTTGCCATTACATAATTTTAAAACACGCTTGACGCGCAAACGTACACTTTTTACACCTGCCCATAGGGAAGAGTAAATAGTGCAAATTATGATGACGTCACCGATGTTTTATCTCACTTTAATAATCGTGTCATCTCTTATTTAAAAAACACGTTTAGGGCAAAAAGTGTAAAAAGTTCGTGCTCAGAGCAAAAAGTGTGAATTATTGAACAGACCTCTGTTGTGTCGCCTGGTGTTGTTCCTGCAACGCCGTAGCCAACAGATAGAGGCACCCGTCGGGGGCTGATCTGACCTACTTAATATCTAGATAGATGATAGTATTGCTTGTTAGGTGAACTTTACGTGGGAGACCCCTTCAAAGTCGCTACCGATGCTAATTAGCTAAATGCTAGGGATGACAGAGTGTTTTTTCATGTATTAAAGGTTACTGCCAGGTGTTTGTGCAGGGAAAATTCCAGCAAAAACCCTGCTTATAGTGCTCCCTTAGAGCAGGAGGTCATAATGTTAAAATGGACGATTAAACTATATACAACATAGAACTATAGCTAAACGAAAACTATATTATATGTTGAAGACTTAATAATTAAGTCTAATCTTGTATGGTTGTAATTGTATCAAGGCGTATGGATCGAGTCCCGCGGCTCCGGCTGGATACCCTGAGAAGACACAAGCAAATGAAAATATAAATGTAGGTAGTGTTGCAAGCATCTGCATAAACAATAGCGAACTTTCTAATAAAGCAAAATAAATTAGCAAGTTGCAAATCTTGATGAGCTCCTCAAAGCAATGGACTTATACTTAAATCTACAATCTATTGCTCGGATGTAACGGCTACAAAGTAGCCATACTGCAATAGTTAGTTTCCTAACAAGTGCGCAAAGTGATACTTTTCCGCACGCGACTGATGTTGACCGGACGACGCGAAGCGGAGTTCGGTCAATCAGTCGAGTGCGGAAAAGTCACTTTGCGCAAGTGTTAGGAACAATATTTTTTCTACGAGCGTGGTCCAAACAAGCACAGAATAATTATGACCCGTATTTAAATAAAAGAAAAAGTATCTGCCATTAGGATACTTCGTTTTACACCTAGATTTGTTTAAAATCTGTCAATCTGACAATTATAAGTATTGTTGCTTAACATAATCTTTTACTACTATACCGAGGATTTCAAAATATATGGTTTTTGGTTTAAGTTACAATATCGCGAATTACGGAAACTTTTAGGGAAAAGAGTATAATTATGACTTAAAACGGTTTCTTATATTGCATAAAAAGTCCAAAAGACTAAAGTTTCTAAAAATATATGAGCATTTTCTTGTCTTTGGTGATTTTAGAGAATTTTACTTTCCCGCATAGCGTGCGGGAAAGTACTACATCGCGCACTGAGTAGGGTGCGCAAAGTAGCCACTTTGCGCACGCTCGTAGAAAAAAAAATCAATCTAGTTCTTCGCGGAAGATGTGTTTTCCTTTCATTTTTAATTCGAGGTACAACGCTTAATTTAATGTATTGGAACTGCAATGAGATCTCCTAAAATGGGGGAATTCTTACAGTTTGTTAGGAAAAATAAATGTGACGTTATTTTCGGTTAAGAAACTAGACTCAACAAATTCAAAAATCTGAAGGTTCAAGAGCTCAATATAGAGAGGGCTGATGGGCCTAACCAAATAAAATTCTACTATACTATAATATTCTTTGGCCTAACCGTCCGGGAGGGTATGACCTGTATGATACACAGGTCAATTCAAAGCGAATATATAATCTATAAACCGAAATAGAACATGTCTGTATACAGATTTAATACCAGACATATTGTATGGGGAAATCATAGGCAGGATAGAAACGGCCGGATTATGTACAAATGGCTTTATGACGATACGGGAAAGCAACTTATATTCCTAGATCAGCCAACGCACCGCACTATACAGTTAATAGAAGACCCTTAATCTTAGATCGGTGGCTAGGGACATAAATAATACTACTAACCTTGAGGATGTAGAGTGGCGAGGTTATCGAGTAGGGTTGCCGATCTAGAATCGATCTTTTGGAGGATCGATTTCTTTAAGTTAAAAATCGATCTTTTGAATCGATTCTCTTTGGGTCGATTTAATCGAAGATCGATCTTTTTAAAATCGATTTTAGAATCGATACTTACAATTTTATGTTTATGACTGATACTGATATTTTCGGGTTTCGCGGCCTCGTCAAAATTAATAAATTATTGAATGCAAATAATATGCAATCGGCAACATCGTAATCGCAAATTCGTAACCATATTATTCCGGGAATCCCTCGCCGCGCGTTCTAAATTCTAAAATGCTAATCTCACTGTAATACTGTATTGGTTATCGTGCCGCGTGCGTATGACGTATTTAATAACCTAGCTATTGCATCATTTTTTCTTTTATCATTGCGATTCAATATTCAATTGAGGGTGTGTCAGTGTGCCTATTTTGACATATTTTTTGAATTTTTCTTGGTCGTTAAATTGATAAAGACTGTTATTTCTCTATTTATGATTGCTGTTTGCACTGATTGATGTAAGTAAGACATTTGAAACAATACTCCAGTTCAGTTGGTCCAGTTATTACTCGTTTTGTAAGCTGCATATAAAATCTTAAGTATTTGTTATTAAGTAACTAACTAAAGATCGATTTTCTTAAAGATCGATATTACTATATCCGATTTAATCGCGAATCGATTCTGTTGCTTTCGATTTGGATCGATCCCAGGAATCGATATTTTTCTGAAAGATCGGCAACCCTATTATCGAGAGATAATAATTGGCGTCACGGATATCCCCCGCCAGATATCAACAGCCGAGATCCTGGATGAATATTTGTGGTGTTATGAACAGGATTATGCGTATGGTCACTGCGAGGAGTAGAATTGACGCACTTCCTGACAATATATTCGAATTAATAAAACTTAAAAACAAGATTAAAAATAAGTGGAATAGGCGACGAGCCTTAACAGACAAGCACTGAATAAAATAGCTAATGTTATTAAAACCTTAATTAAAGAATGCCAGTGAATGATGTATGTCAACAGTCTGGGAACATCAGACAATTTCCTCTGGATGATTTCAAGGAATTTGCCGAAAAAGTAGGAAGTCATCAGTCATCCCTGCTATCGAAAATACGGATGGCCAAATACTCTACAAAGATGAGAGCAAGGCAGAAGATTTAAATTCACAGCGTGCCACCAGACGTACTTCCAAACTCGAGTTTCGTCACTTTTAAATACATTTAAATCTAATACCACCGAAAGTAATTAAAAAGGTAATAATAACACCAGCTGATGTGGGGATAATACTTAAGAAGCTACCTAATACCAAGTCCCCAGGGTCCAACTCTATCAATTATAGTTTGATTAAAGACAGGAAAACCTTGATTTACTTAACGCAAATAATAAATACAATTACAAAGTTACAGCAATATCCCGATAAGCGAAAGCACGGGCAGGTGATATTAATCGTCAAGCCGGAAAAAACGTAGGTTGACGCAGTCGTACAGAACAATCTCCTTGCTTAATGGTCCTTGCATCCTAAAATTACTAGGGATCTAGGGAAGTAGAACGATGGGGTAATACCTCCGAAGCAGTTCGGGTTCAGGCCACAACACAGCACGGTCACAGCTTACCAAAGAATTGCTTGGTAAGCTGTGGCACGGATATGCAAACTGCAAAAATAGCACACAATAAATGTACAAGGCCGGCCATTTGCTGTGCATAAAATACTGTTGTTCGTTGTTCTCCGGCTCCGGCTTGAAATCAAGCGAGCGTTTGACAGAGTTTACCTTAGCTGGCGTATTTAACATTACATATCACTGCACTGCTAGCCACGTGTCTGTCAAACCAAACGTTCAGTGTCAAAATAGAGGATGCAGAGTATACAAGCAGACGAATTGCTGCAGGAGTGGAGTGCCATAGAGCAACGTGTTGTCAATGGCGCGTGTTATTCAATCCTATGTACATTGCGGATACAACTAAGGTATCGACTACTGAAGCTTATTAATGGAGCGGGTAGTGCGGGTACAAACAAATTAAATAATTAAAACGTGTGGCTGGAAGTAAACAGTGTTGCCACGTGTGTTCAAAATTAAATAATATCTTTAGGCAAATGCAACACTTGAGCTTTACATATTAATTTAATTAAAATGAAGCAAAATATAATAATAATATAACATCCCGCTTCGCTCGCTCCTTGGCGCATCCAACAGAAGCTAACCCAGGGGATGTCCAAAATCAAAAAATCATAATAAAAATTCTTTCTTCGCGGCAGTGGCGGCTCGTCGTAAGGGGCTAAGAGGCCGTGGCACTATCGAGCGACTCTCAATATTTCGCGTTTAACCTCCAAAGATATGTTTTCCATTTTGTAATATATATTATTTAACCGTAATTAACATTTATCTAATAAATAAATAATATTCATCGTATCTCCAATGGACAATAATATCTATAGACTGATAATATTAGTCATCGAAAAATGTAATTATTTCCCCATAATTGGGAAATCCGAGCCAAACGCGCGGTGGCGCGGTTTTCAACAGCAAATTGCCATGGAAAGGTCAAATGAGGTCACGACGATGCATGCTGAGATAGCGACGTTAGCCGTAAATCGGGGCCACCTGATTGAATGGCTCGGGCCGCGTTCCGATAAGTAAAAGGATCGGTCTGACTCTACTTGTGAATTAACGTTTAAAATGAATCAAATAAGCAATCTTTTACGTTTTAGGTATGTTGTTTGCAGAAAACATTTTGTAAATGGCATTGAAAATTTTAATAATAAATTAAATGAATAATTTGCAACCAAAAAAGAAAGAAGGATGAACTTCATATATCGTAAACTGTAGAACTAAAATTATTAATATTAAGAATAGACCAATTTTGTGCGCGCGTGTAAATACTGTAAATAGGTAGCAATTTTTGTAATATTTTTGTAAATTGACCTATGGTAGGATTCTTTATAGAAACTGCAAGTACTTTCGGGATTAATTTCTCGGGTATGCAAGTGTTTTTTTTTTATTTTAATTAATTTAACAGACATTTTTGATAAGTTTTGAGTACTTTCTTGGAAAAATTTGGTATAGTCTGGGTTAGTGTTAGTTTAGTGACAAAATTTGTGGTAGAAACCCAAAAAATAGTAGATATAATATAATAGAAAAGTATCCGCCTTCCATTTTTTTAAATTACAATTACAATGAGCCATCAAAAATGGTTGACCGAGGTGCGTTTTTTAACGTCTTTTGGGTAAAAATTTGGGCGTGGCATCCCAAAAATATTTCAGTAATGCTTGGTAAAATCCGCGTCGTTCGCTCATTGAAGGCGTGTTTTTTTAACGGTTCTTGAGTAAAAACTAGGCGTGACACCCCCAAAATTTTGCGGGTTAGCGGCTGTGGCGAGCTGTTTCATACCAGAAAGACAATTATATTTTGGCACCATCTTACCCAAAAGTCACGAGCCGCCACTGCTTTACGGACTGAAAAAACCCCACGACAATAAACCTGAACCGACCACCTAACGACGATCTACAAGAAATATTCGATATAAGTTGTATTTGAAGTTAACTTTCATGGGAAAATATCAGTAAGATATAAGACTAACCCAAACTAACCTAAACTAAAACCGTTAGTAATTGAAAGTGTATCCGCGCTACCTTTAAGCTCTTTTGGTGGCAGACGGTTGCGTAGTGGTTCCGATGTAGTCACCTGAAAATATAGTTATTCTTGACACACGGAACATATTGTAACTGATATAACCACATTTTATTAACTATTTCCGTTCTTATAGTTCTTAAAACATCGGCAGCACGATTGCAAAAATTTTATGATAGACGAGAATCATAATCAAAATATTTTGATTATGTTTTCCGTTCATCATAAAATGTTTTGCTAAAGTTGGGTCATCATTATTATAAATATTAGCTATCTTTTCTTGTCTAAGTTATAAATCAACAAGCGTGGTATATGTATATACGCCTAAATTCAGATGGTTAACGCTAGCAGAAATGTTATTATTAACCTTCCGCCGAGTCTTAGCGATTTGCGTTTGCAAATCGCGAACTTTTGCTTATGGTTAACATAAATTTTCAAACAGCTTGTCTTTTTAACACAAGCGACTCACCGCAGGAATATTTGACGGACGAAAGTGTCTTTTCGATCCATGACGTCACTTGTGTTCCCGATTCCACACGACGCAATGGGACGTTGGCCGAACGTATAGAATTACCCATGTCTTTACGGTTCGGTGAATCGCTTTCAACGGTCTGGTAGTGTAGTGATCAGACGCTGGGCTTATCATGCGGGCGGCTCGGGTTCAATTCCAATCTTTAAATTTGATTAGTGTTGTTTGGTTCCTCCGTCGGAGCGAGAGAAGCGAGCGGAGGGCCATGCGTGAAGTGATATATTAGACATTCTAAAATAGTAAACAAACGCTGGAATCAAAGGCAACTTTCGTACGTCAAAATATCCTGGCGCCGAATCGCTCGCTTAAAATATGTTATTGTAACTTACTAAATTTCAAAAATCCCGCGCAAAACAGTATAACGTCATAAAGGATCGAAAATACACTTTGGTCCGTCAAATATTCCTGCGGTGAGTCGCTCGTTTTTTAACGATCTATGTTTTCAGCATTGAAATTAGTTTGGGTTAGTAGCTTTTTGTGATACGCGCAAACGCAAATTGCTAGGACTCGTCAGGTGCTAAGATTCGGCGTCTGGTTATGAATAAAATTTCTGCTGAACTCTAATCGTATAATTTATTTTTAGACATTGTAACAAGTCACCATCTGACGAGTCCTGGGCTGCACATCACAATGTTTACGTTTATATTTGCATTTTTTTCGCTTCATGCAATGCCCTCCTCACTTCCCTCGCTCCGGGGCACAGCCAAACAAAACTAACCCATGGGATGCCCAAAATAAAAAAAGCGTTTTACAAACATAACCTTTAAAAAAAAGCATTTCTTACCGCTGGAATCAAACCCGGGCCGCCGACACAGCATCTATGACCACTGAGCCACGAGGCCCACTGGAAACAATCCCCTGGATCATAAAGACATATTGTGCATATAGTTGTCAGGAATGTGTATGTATAAGCATTGTGATGCGCGCGCAGCTGAGAACTCGTCACGATCCTTAAGAATAAAATATATGCGAACTCTAACTTTTGAATATAAAGCGCGTTCGGGATGCTCACGCCATTCACTCCGTGCATATCTGAATTACTCCAACCTGTCGGGTAAAGCTTTTCATGCAAATGGAGTAGCTCATTCAGCGTTAGTCAATTATTACGGAGTGGGGTAAAAAGAGTTTACTCCGAAAGTTCCTCCTCGCAGAAGAAAGATATTGGAGTGAACTTGCGCAGTTTGAGAATCTAGCGAGAAGTGTCATTTTCGATTTTCATTTTGTGTTGTTTCGCGACGTTGCTCGTACTCCACTCCAACTCCATTTTAATACCCGAACCCAGCTATAGTCTGTTTCATATTCAGATTCAGATGCACCAACCGACGTTTATTTTGGTAGTTTGGATTTTGGATGAAACATAAATTTTTTGATTTTATTTCGTTGTTTATTTGTTTCTAATATATTAGTAACACCTATTTAGAAAGAATGACCCATTTTATGATTGGTAATTTTTTTTGAAATCATATTATTAAATTAAAAATAAGTTTATATTTGCTTAAACATTGCAAATTTAATAAACATATAAAGTTTGCATCCCTATTTTACTATTAAAAACGTGATATTTTTACTACAGCTCTTTACAAAATTGTGTTTTATTATGTTTTTAAAAAATAGCAACGATAATACCTATATGGCGTCACAGATTTTTGTTCAATAATAGACGTTCTAGTACATTTGGAGGTGTTTTGGGTTGTCAAGAGTCTAGGGAACCCACTAACTTTTTGATGCGAAAGCTGCAGACATGCGTAACGGCGAAACAAGAATAGGAATAGGTATTATTATGGATTTGCATGGCACCCCGCTCGCTACGGCGCGGCGGCGCAACCCATGGTCACTTACGAAAAGGGACCGTGGGCGCAAGTGCGCAACCAACAAGAACTAACCAAAACTAACCCAAGGCATACCCAAAATTAAGAAAAATTAATAAAAACAAACATAACCTTAAAAAAGTAGTCCATTTATAAACTCGTAAGGTTCGTAATGTTAAGGTTGGATAGTTCATAGTTGGTGAGGCTCCGAGTTCGGAGTTCAGACTTTATTTTATGGCATTTATAAACTTCACCAAGAAGATGGGAAAGTTCATATTTGATTGGTTAAAACTCATAACCAATAGAATTTCGGACATTAAAGTGACCGAGATTGTAGAAAAATTGATAGTTTTGTATTACTTCTATAAGTAGTACTGACACGGTATAAATAAGTATATACGGTAGGTTCACTCGAGACAAATTTCCAATTTTGCCGACAGTTTTTACCTTCGAAGCGAATCATGATCAATCTCGTTCGCGGCCAGTTGTGGCTACACTACGAGGGAGAATTTACGGTCAGTGTGCAAACGCCTTGATATTCTGTACTGTTGGGTCGCGTTGAATTAAATAATTATTAAGATCGCTACTAGGCGAGATATTGTTGTCCGGATAATTATTGTATTACAAAAGTGGATGACGGATTTTCATTTTTTAGATGCCCCAAAGACCCTTTCAGTTAAGATTTATAATAATTTTTGAATAATATGCAGTTTTCAATTACGATACACGTATAATCAGTTTAACAAATATGTCTTTATTAAAATTTTGTTATTTACCCAAATATGGATAAAGACAATAGTGAGAAAAGAAAACAAGTACGGCAAAAATAAAATGCCCGTCACCACTAGCCTGAGCAAAAATCCATTTATATTTTAATAATTGCGAACATGACCTTTTGTGTTTTTAAAGCAACTTAAAGTGGCTTCCCACGGCCTGTCTTAGAACAGGCCAGACCCGCGCGGCGGACAAGCACAGGTAAGCACGGATCGGGCTTGGCCGCGCGTGAGGTCTTCCCATGGCCTGTATGAGCCTGTTCTTCAAGAGTTTGAAGATAGGGTTCCGTTTAAAAATGTCGCGTGAAACTCGGCATTTTACTTTTCGATAGGTTGACTGGTTGACAGTAGGTTTAAAATAACTAAATATAGAATAGAATATACCTAGTATGTACTTATAGATACCTACATAATATGTAACATGAAAACATAATAATCATAACATTAAGAAACAACTAAAAGGCGGCTTCTTAGTACTCCTAGTTCTAGATAACATATTACAATAGCAATCTACAGCTCACTACAAAACAAGATCACGAGTCGGCCCGAACGAGTTTCGTTACTTTTAACCCTTGTCTATACGATCTAGTGGAAAGGCTCTAAGCGGTTTCGTGGTCTAGTGGTACGGTTCTGGGTTTCCGATTATGACGTCCTGCGTTCGATTCCCGTCGGTGGTTTTTTTAAAAAATATATTAAGGTTATATTTGTTTTTTTTTTCTAAATTTGGGTTAGTTTTGGTTCATTGAGCCCTGGTGCGAGCGAAGCAAGCAGAGGGCCATGCGTGAAGTTAAGATTGACTTCGAAACTCGTTCGGGCCGATTCGTGACCTTGTTTTGTAGTGAGCTGTAGATGCTAGTACATGTTACAAAGGAATTTTATTCCTATGTAATGTAAAACATAACATTTTGTTGTGTTAGAACTAAAAAATAGAATCCATTGCTTTTTTTTAAATAGAATGTTTTGGCTTTTTGCCGAAGTTAGCATGGTATATTCTAAGCGCGTGCTTGTAAAATTCTCTACAGGTCTGGATAAAATTAACTTTTTTTTATTTGTGACTTTTAATATGCTCAACTGTAAGCCTGTTTCTAGAGTCTGTCCATGCATTTTCGCAAAGCGAAAAAATGCGTTCAGTGGCCGCGTTGAATGCTGGAATGGACTCGATAAATTGAAATATCATTAGAATATTTTTTAAATTTGTGCTGGAACTAAAAATTAAATTTCATTTTTCGATGGGCGTTTTGTTTTGCGGCAAATTTGATTCTTGATTGAAAATCGGGACATTTGGCGTCCAGCTATAAGTCTTGGCAGAACGTATTAAAATGGAAAATGGCCCCAAAAATCAACCCTAATCACAGATAACAACAGACACCGACAGGTCGCGACAGATCAGGCCAGGCCGCGCCTTTGAAGTTACCCACAAAAAGTTACCGACTTGCGGCGGATCGGACGCGCAATCACGGATCTTTCCGGACGACCTCGGACGGCACCCTTCCCATGGCGTGTTGGACCGAACTGGCGCGGTCCGGCCTGTGATATCACGGGCCGTGGGAAGCCACCATTATATTTTAACATTGAAAATGTTTCTATTATCCTAGTAGGTATAGGGTGAAAAAGTGCATGCTACATTTGACACATGACATCATACTCGTGTTAGTTTATTTACTTAAACTTAAATTTGATTTATAAGGTATCGGAATCGATTAAAATGACTAAAATAAATTGGAACAAACTGAAACTCACCGAAAGATGATTGAATGACTAACCAAAACTCGCCAAAAGTAACCAATACAGGCTTAAACGTAGCGTTACAGGTTACGAAAATTAAATTAAGTTAAAACTAACCAAAACGAACGGAATTTTAGCTACTAACCAAAAACATTAGATTTGATTATAACGTATCGGAACCGATTCAAATGACTAAAATAAATTGGAACTCACTGAAAGTAATCGAAAGTTGATTGAAAAACTAACCAAAAGTAACTAAAAGCACCAAAAGGGCTAAAACGTATCGGAATAAGTAAGTTGAAACTAACCCAAAGTAACCGAATTTTGGTGACTAACCAAAAACATTAAAATTGGTTATAAAGTATCGGAATCGGTTCAACCAAAAGCACTAAGAGCTTAAACCTATCGGAACAGATTAAAAATACTAAAGTTAGTTGAAACTAACCCAAATTAACCTAATTTTGGCGACTGACATAATTTTACCAAAAACATTTAAATTGGTTATAATGTATCGGAACCGCTTCAAATGAGTAAAATAAATTGGAGCGAACTGAAAGTAACCGAAAGCTGAATGACTAGCCAAAAGAAACTAAAAGCACCGAAATCGGCTAAAACGGTTCGTAATAGATTAAAAATATTCCAGTAAGATAAAATTAGCCCAAATTAACCGAATTTTGGCGACTAACCTTAACTAACCAAAAACAGTAAAATTGATAATAACGTATTGGAACCGGTTCAAATGACTATAATAAATTTAAACTAACTGAAATTAACCGAATGTTCATTGAACAACAAAGCTAACCAAAAGTAACCAAAAAAGCGAAAACATAAATCAAAATATATTAAAAATATTAAAGTAAGTTGAAACTCACTTAAATTAGCCGAATTTCGGCTAACTAAAATTAACCAAATACATTAAAATTAATTATACTCGTAACGTATTGGAACCGGTTAAAATTCTAAAATATAAAAACCAACTAACACTAATCAAAAGTAAGCAAAAACACTAAAACGTAGCGGAATAGGTTACAAAAATTAAAGTAAGTTAAAACTAACCAAAACGAGCAGAACATTGGCGACTAACCAAAAGTAACGAAAAACACTAAATTTGATTATAACTTATCGGAGTCGGTTCAAATGACTAAAATAAATAGGATCTAACTGAGACTAACCGAAAGTTAATTAAACGGCTAAACAAAATTAACTAAAAGTAACCAAAAGCGAAAGAACGGGCTAAAACAATTCGGAACAGGTTAGAATTATTATCTACCGCAACGTCATGGCTAGTTATATATTAATAGATTTTTCTATCTACAAGTGGAGGGTAATTTTTTAGGACTTCCTATCCGCACCTTTTTTTTATTTTTTTTATAATTATGTTAAACAATATTATAATGTTAAAAAGACATTTCTTTAATTAGTTAGTTTTAATTCATTTTGGTCACTTGAACCGACTCCGATACGTTACAATCAAATTTAATGTTTTCGGTTAGTTTTGGTTAGTCGCCAAAATTCGGTTTATTTAAGTTAATTTTAGCTTACTTTAATATTTTTAATTTGCGCGATACGGTTTAGCCCTTTTTGGTGCTTTTGGTTAGTTGTTCAATCTACTTTCGGTTAGTTTCAGTTAGTTCCAATTTATTTTATTAATTTGAACCGGATCCGACACGTTATAACCAATTTTAATGTATTTGGTTAGTTTTGGTTAGCTGCAAAAGTTCGGATAATTTGAGTTAGTCTTACTTTAATTTTTTAATCTGTTCCGATACATTTAGTTCTTTTTGGTGCTTTTGATTACTTTTGGTTGGTTTGGGTTAGTAGTTCATCACGCATATGACATCATGTGTGGCAAATGTAGCATGCACTTTTTGGCAATTTGATGCCCCATAACAGAAAACAGAAACATTTTCAATGTTAAAAGTACTACGGCAGACGTAGCGCGATGAGAGAAATTCCCACAAATGCAGCCAATCACTTGAGAAATGCACCCGGTTAATTGGCCATGTTAAAACGGACGCCAAATAAGTCAGCTAGAGTAGTGGAGGAAACGGAGTTCGCAAAGCCATCTCCGAAAACTGACGATTTCGCAGAAAATGTGAGAGAAATACTCGCAGCGCGAGTAATGAAGTGTTAAGACCTTTAAGAAGCTATAAATTTACTTTACTAGCTTAATATGTCCTTTTTATATTTAAATTCCCACAATATTTGTCAGGTACTTTGAACCTTCTACTTTATACATGTTTTAATAGATGAATCAAGTTACAAACTGTCAAATAAATTATTTTAATAGGTATTATTATACCTTTATTTATAATGTTTTTGAATTTAGTATACGTTACCATTTTGCATAGCATTTGAATCACGTATTAAAAATTACCTTAATCGCCCTTTCAAATATCGTGTATCAAATAATAACCGAAGAAATAATTTTGCATCAGCTAATACTTTTTGAATCTCCCCTCACAGACTGCTCGCTGCTGCAGGTAGAGTAATAGCATAGCCTAAAGAAAACTATAGCCGCGACACTCGGCTCGTTTAGTGGGGTACGGAATCAAATTTTCTCCGTGAAGCTCAGTGAAGGGAGGACACCACGTAGTTGGAACTCGATGCCAATCATACGCGCTTACCTGGGCCGGCGTGCAATACATTTTCATAGGAATTAAAATAGAAAAAGATTCGTTGTTTGGGTAAATAGACGTTATGCGTATATATTGTTTTGTTTGTATGTTATATAAATAAGTTAATGTTTATGTGTTAAAATGGGAAAAGAACGGCAGAATTAAGCAGCCAGTTAGTTTGTTTATTTAAACTTAAATTTGATCATAAGGTATCGGAATCGGTTCAAATGACTAAAATAAATTGGAACTAACTGAAACCAACCGAAAGTTAATTGAACGACTAACCAAAGCTAGCCAAAAGTAACCATAAGCTCCAAAACAGGCTAAAACGTACCTATCGTAATAGGTTACAAAAATTAAAGTAAGTTAAAACTAACCAAAACGAAAGGAATTTAAGCGACTAACCAAAAATATTAAATTTGCTTATAACGTATAGGAACCGATTCAAATGACTAAAATAAATTGGAACTAACTGAAAGTAACCGAAAGTTGATTGAATGACAAACCAAAAGTAACTAATAGCACAAAAACGGACTAAAACGTATCGGAACAGTTTAAAAATGTTAAAGTAAATTAAAACTAGCCCAAATTAACCGAATATTGGCAACTAACCAAATACATTAAAATTGGTTATAACGTATCGGAACCGGTTCCAATGACTAAAATAAATTAAACTAACTGAAATTAACCGAATGTTGATTGAACGAAAGTAAGTTAAAACTAACCCAAATTAGCCGAATTTTGGCGACTAACCGAAAGTAATCAAAAACTTTAAAATTGGTTATAACGTATTGGAACCGGTTCATATGATTTAAATAAATTAAAACTAACTGAAATTAGCCGAAAGTCGATTGAACGACTAACCAAAAGTAACCAAAAGCATCAAAAGGGCTAAAACATATAGTAACAGATTAAAATTATTAAAGTAAGTTGAAACTAACCCAAATTAACCGAATTTGGTTATAACGTATCCGAACCGATTCAAATTACTAAAGTAAATTAAAACTAACTGAAAATAACCGAAAGTCGATTGAACAACTAACCAAAACTAACCAATAGCATCAAAAAGGGCTAAAACGTATCGTAACAGATTAAAAATATTAAAATAAGTTAAAACTAACCAAAATTAAGCGAATTTTGACGACTAACTTGAATTAATTCAATAACTAAAATAAATTGAAAGTAACCAAAATTTGATTGAAAGACTAACCAAAACAAACCAAAAGTAATTAAAAGTACCAAAACGGGCTAAAACGTATCGGAGTAGCTTAAAAATAATATTAAGTAAGTTAAAACTAACCCAGATCAATTCAACTTTGGCGACTATCCTAAACACTAAAATTGGTAATAACGTATCAGAACCGAAAGTAATCGATAGTTGATTGAACGACCCAGTTTTGGCGGCTAACCAAAACTAACCAAAAATATTAAAATTGGTTATAATGTATCGGAACCGGGTTCAAATGACTAAAATAAATTAAAACTAAACGAAAGCTGATTGAACTAACTCAAACTAACTAAAGGCACCAAAACGGACTAAAACGTATCATAATAGGTTACAAAATTTAAAGTGCCCAAAAATAATCGAAAATTAATAATATGGAAACTTTCATAAAATATATACGAAGGGTACAGGGGAAAAACGATCTAAGCGCAATTTCCATAGGAAACTTTTATTATTGATTTCACAGAAAATTTTATTCTTGATAAAAGTTGGTGCTTGGAAAAAAACTAATTTTGACAATGTTAAATTAAGACTAAGTATTACAGGGTACTTAAAAAATACAAAAAGGAATATCGGAAAAGCTTCTACAGGAAAAATAAAGCTCCTATTGAGGTAAAAATAAAAGTCAAATACCATTTTTTCCAAAAGTGCATCGCTGCTGAAAAAAATAAGGACAAAATTAAGAAAAAGCGAGTTTTTTTCAGTAATTGAAATGGATTTTCTCCGCAACGGTGCGGTGCACTTTTGGAAAAAATGGTATTTGACTTTTATTTTTATCTTAATACGAGCTTTATTTTTCTGTAGAAGGTTTTCCGACATTCCAAAGTTTTTGATTTTTTAACCATCATTTCTGTATTTATTAAGTACCCTGTATAACTTATCTTTAATTTAGCATTGTCAAAATTAGTTTTTTTTCAAACACCAACTTTTATCAAGAATAAAATTTTCTGTGAAGTCAATAATAAAAAAGTTTCCTATGGAAATGGCGCTTAGATCATTTTTCCCCTGTACCCTTCATATGTATACACATTTTACAGAAATAACATGTTTTTAATTTTTTTATTAGTTTTACAACCATTTCATCATTTAGCCATGTTGATTTCAGTTTGACAATATAATTGAATTATATTTCAATATAAAAGGTCTCAAAAGAGCGGGACATATTTTCCGATTTTCAAATTCTTCTAAAAATTCTAGATAAATTTCATGTAGCATGTCGAATAGCCTCCTTTCCATTTACAGAATTTGATCTGTTTAACTTAGCGCGAAACGATTTGCATCTTCTTATCTTAGTTATTTACTCGGTTATTTAGTAATTATCTAGATATACGAAATTTTCGGTTTGGTGGGGAGTATTTTCCAGGTTGTGGTTATGTGGAAGATAAGAAAGTGCAAAACATTTCGTTTGACAATAAACAGTTCGTATTCTACCATAAAGGCGTAAGTCTCAAAAACATTGTTTTTGCTGGTTGTTTTTCGTAAAAGTCGATCGTTATCCAGATATATCCATTATTTCAGATTTGATCAGCACCTTGATATCATTTTGATTCGCTGTACCTTTTTTGGTTTTAAAGATAGCAAGGTAAACAAAAAAGCAAAATGTAGGGTTGGTAACCAAGTTTTTTCTAGATTACATATAAAACAAACACCAATAATTTTCTGATATAAAATCCTATTTTATATATTTTTTAAATAGAACACCCTGTATATTACTACATTTTTGGACTCTCTAGTGAAATAAAAACACATGTCGTGTATAATATCCTATACCTATCTTTAGCTGTTTACGAAATATTGACAGTTGAAAGTCGGGCATTTTGACAGGCTCTAAACCGCACGAGATCAAAGAAAACGGTTTGCACATCTCTATCTTAGGTTTTCATAAGCTATCGAATGACAGTGGCTTTCAATTTAACCAGAGGTTTAAAAGTTTCGGTCAATTTTATTCGCGGGTTAAATTCAAAGTTACTGTCATTTGATAGCTCATGAAAACCTAAGACAGGAATATGCAAACCGTTTTCTTTGCTCTCATGCGGTTTAGATTTTAAAGCCTATCAAAATGTCAAAATGCACGACTTTCAACTGTCAATATTTCGTAAACACCTAAAGAAAGATTTATACACGAAATGTGTTTAGGCTTCTCCATTAAAAAATATAGAGTAGGCTGATATGTCAGAAAATCGTTAGTGTTTTATTTTATATGTAACGTAGAAAAAAATTTGGCTTACAACCCTACATTTTGCATATGCCAAATCGTACATAATACGTTTATAAAATTGTGCAGGTTGCTAAGAATCTATATAAAACAAAATTATGTACTTATATAAGATCTTTTTTTTAGCTTAGAAGAGAACTAGATAAATCAAAATTTTCAAAATTATTATTGCAGATCTTCACAAGTTCGTCTAAAACCGTAACTACTTGTGCAAAATAAAATCTCATATAAAAAAACTTTTGTTGTGTATAGATCTTGTTGATATTTAAAGATTAACTTGGAGCTTATATTCTATTATAGTTATATTCAGCATTCAAGAATGCCGTACTTACTACAAGTAATCTACATTCGCCATTCTTAATTTCACTTCAAAAGACATTTTTAACTGTTTTTTCAGGTGTAATGTTTAAATAAATATCCGGCTCTCTTTATGCAGCTTTTTGGATAAAAAAATGGTTATTCTCTACTCGAAATAAACAGTATTTTATAAATCATATATTTTGTGATGAAAGTTTAAATAAAATAATAGGAGAGAGTAACAATTTTAGTATATAACGTCCCAAAAAATTTTAGTACGGCTCACTTCACTAATGATTGCCGGGGGGTTGACGTCAAGTTAGATTTATTTATTTCCTCCCCACTACATAGTGATAAAGTTGGTCCTCGCTTCTCAAAGGTGCCGCGCTTAAGTGTCGCAGCTATAGTTTTCTTTAGGCTATGGTAATAGTATATTATTTTATATGGAGGAAAAGTAACTTTTCCTCCAAATAAAATATGCTGTTTTTTCTTCAAATGTCGACAAATTAATGCAAAAAGTCTCTTTTTAATAGTAATAATAATAATTATTAAAGATAAGTGGGTTCGCAAGGCGGCTTAGACCGGTGCGGTGTCGGTGAATAGGCTCAGGTTGTTGCTATAGTAATGTAACATAAAGCTGTCAGTGGACACTGCCAACAATAATTATATTTTTAAAATTGCGTCTTCGATTGCGTTTTAATTCCGTATTGATAAGCAGTTATTGAGTAAGTTCGATTAAATAATAATCAATTAGTTCCTAAATTAGTGATTTTTAGAAATGCAGTCACACATTGAGTGATAAATACAAATTTTAGTTTAATAACTCTTGAGTTGTTGACGCTTATTTTGACGTTTGTTTGTATTGTATCTATGTTGCTATGATAACACTTTTACCTCCGCCGGCGGAAAAGTGAAAAGTAAAGCTCCGGCGGAGGAAAAACGAAACTTCACTGCCGCCCAGTAGCGTGCCGTATAGGGGGCCAGGGGGGGCGAATGCCCCCCCCCCCCGCCCTCTATCTAACCCACCTCAGCCTCCTAATAACTGCAAATGGCTCATCATTCGGCGCCCTCGAAATAGCTCGCCCCTCCCGCCCTTATACCCACGGCACGCTACTGCTGCCGCCTACACAGTCGAGTAATGATGGATTTACTGACGTTTGAAGAAAAAAACTATTTTTTTACCGTGCTTGCGGCTTTTGCGTTTGATCCAAAAACATGAAACGATTTTTGCTGAGTGAATCTACTCGATATTATTTGTACTCTGGTACTGATGCATCAATATCCTCGATTTCACTCCATTCTTCAGTTTCAGATTCAGTCATTTTCATAAAAAAGTAACAATTAACAATAAAAATTAGCTGTGCGACTTCGAATGTCAAATCGGCTTTTGACAGCGATCACGTGCTAGTACAGTGATTTTCCCATATACGTACGTATATGGATTTTCCATTTGTTTGAACGAACTCTCTGAACTCTGAAAATGAACATAAAATTTGGTTATTTAAGTGACCGTGAGCTTAGTCCTCCTTACTCTCAACTTTGCAAACATTCTGAAAATTAGCGAACTTGTCGCCAAATGAGTTTATAAATTGAACTGAATGATTTGAATAATTAATTCATCTTGGACTAAAATTTCAACTCCCAATTAACGATTGCGAACTTTTGGAGTTTATACTTTATATCCCTTGTCAAAGATAAATGTAGTATTAACAGTGTTGCCACAAGCACTTTTTTTTCGAGGTAGATTAAAGGCAGAAACATACTTAGTTGACGCGGCCCAACGCAACGCTACGCTACACTATGCAAGGCAGATCAAACACCGTATTTCTCGTAAGAATATAGAGGTTTGGAACACACTTACCCGACGCGATGTGATGCGATGCAGCGTGACGCGACGCAACGCCATGGAGATCCCCTACGTTTAGATTTTCGTCGCGTTGCGTCGACTCGGGCAGGCTAGATCTTGTTGCATCAGGCATGTGTGAACACTTTAACAGGTTGTTGTTCTTGCCTTTTTAACCTTACATTACAATTTTAAAATGGAATTATTAATAATTGATCATCCCTTTGTTGATATGACTTAAAAAGTCAATTTTATTGAGATCAAACTATGAGACAAGAAGCATGGACAGAAATAGCTCGAAAAATTCAGCAGGTGCCATTTTTTAAATTCTGTTCTCTAATATGTTATGAAAATAATCAGACTGATTCTTTTTCATACGAAAGTGCATATAAAATATGTTACTTTTTTATTCCTTATTCACAATTTTAATAAGAGTCTAAAATTAATTATCATGCTCTCTATAATAAGGTTAATTTCATGAGCCCAAACTTTTCTGTTCAGCTGCGGTAAGTTCTTCGAATTCTTCATCCAGACTGTCCATTCTACACTTAAGTTCAATTTCATCTGACAACTGTTCTCGCGTGTGATCTTCATTAAACCAATAATGCAGCACATCGCGTTGCCTCAAGTCGAGTAAATATGCACACAACCCAGAAACGTCGAGTAACGTAGCGCAGCGTTGCGTCGGGTCGCATCAGCTAAGTATGTTTCCGCCTTAACGTAAACGAGCGGGGTGGAATTGGGTCGGTGACAGTGTTGCCAACCATAAATCAGAAAAATCCGTAACAGAGTCCTCAAAATTTCCGTGTTTTTGTACCCTACGGCCGTGTCGCTGAAATGTAGCTTGAAAAAGGTTACTGTAAACGTAAAATCAATTGTATATCGAAGGGTTAAGCTGTTGGAAGAAAGATGACACTGAGTTGAAATGTTCAACTAAAAAATAATAGAATATGACGTCATACATGCACCACTCCGGATTTTTCATGATGGTAATTAAGATAAAATAATTCAATAGTTGCTTACGAGCTTACGACGCTTAAAATGAGAAAGTCTTATTATTTAATCCAATTTATTCGAAACAAGCATAAAATAATTCTTCTTTTTACAAATAATCAGCTTAAGATAACTCAACTCAACTAGATTTAAAATAGATCGTCGCATTTAGACGATGCCGAATCCGTCTTCACCATTTTTTAACATTGATTTGACTGGCTTAAATAGAACACAATATATTTTTTTACCTCCTATGAAGCCAGCAGACTTCCATTAATGGTACTAGTGATTAAACAATTTCTTTGTTTTGTTTTGATTAGATTCATATGTTAAAAATATGGGCGCCGCAGAACAAATTTTAGGGGGCGGGGAGTTTTTTCAAAATTTTAATGAATTTGAAATGTATTTTTATACTATGCATTATTTTAATACTTCAGGCAACTGCCCCCTCCTGCCGGCGCTCATGGTGAAATTACTTTCGCATTAAGCGGTTGATCCAAAATTGTCAGTGGTCGTCAATATTTTGAAATTTCGAGTCATCAACGCATCTTTGAAACTAAAGAGGCCAGTTGATTGGCACATCTATTTTTGGGATTGAATAATATCTATATGAAA
>MU182088.1:137796-153019 GCA_016904865.1 Pissodes strobi
GTACAAATACTACCTGTAAATGATTGGTTGTGTGAATTGTGGTCGGAAAAGATGTAAGATTGAATTGTCGTACTGCGTTTTTAATTTTTTTTTCCTAATCTTGGGCATGCCAGGGTTAGTTTTGGTTAGTTCTTAGTTCCTGTTCGTTAAACACCCGTAGCGAGCGAAGCGAGGAGGGCCGTGCATGAAATGAAATATTAGTTTAATGATAGAAAATTTAGGTTAAGATCCGTATTATAGTGGATATACAGCAGCTTGCATGTGTTTCCGCGAATATATTCCATCCGTAACCCACCATTCAAAACACATTACAACAATAATGTTGGCGTTGTTACGCAAATATGCACGCGCAACATTTTTGTTCGAATAATGGAATCTTAGAGTGTCCCGCTAGATGCAAGTGCAGAACGTCTATCTACTAAGCCACTGAAGCGTTGAAAGCATTTCGCTAGACCGTATAGACATGGATAATTTCGATACATTCAGCCATTACGCATGTTCGCAGATTTCGCATCGAAAAGTTAGTGGGTGCCCTAGACGCTTCGTTTGGTGCTCTGCTCGGTTCGGAGTGCTCGGGCTCATGGAGTTCGAGTTCAGGTCACATACCACACCAGGTTCAGATTCCGGTTACCGGTATAAGCCTTTGCAAGTTCTCGTCTATTTAATAATTAAAATATAGATAATTTTAGGAAATTAATGGAATGCTAATTATATTTATGAAATTCATATGATGATATTGTGGCCAAGTTTAATTTATTCTTTTACTTTCCCTCCAAATTTCCATTGCCTTTTATCAAACCACGCCAAGCAACTGTCTCATGTCGACCAATCAATAGCCATGGTAGGGCGACCGTTTTTTAAACCGTTCTATTGGCTAATATATATCACATGACCGGTCTGCGCAGGCGTAAAGCCCTATTTTGTCATTTGGCGGGCTTGCCTTTACGTTGATGCAACCGTTCTTATTCAGGTTTTGTCGATCTTTTGATTTGTGGCGTTGTTAAAAATTGACGAAAACCATGGTAAGATTTTTATGAAAAATACTTTACAATTTGCTTGTTTTTTGCGCGCATCTTGAAGCACAATATTTAGAGAGTTTGGTGAACACAATTTCGATTTCCAAACGTTTTATATAAACAAAGTTTTTCCGTTTTTCAGGCTGGCGGTAAAGCAGGCAAAGACAGTGGCAAAGCCAAAGCCAAGGCAGTTTCTCGTTCGGCCCGTGCTGGATTACAGGTAAGCTTCCATTTTTAAACATTATTTGAAATATTCTATTTAGGTTGAAATTTTGATTTATATAAATGCTTAAAAATTTGTTCTCGAAAATAAGGTTATGTTTTCTATTACAGTTTCCAGTGGGCAGAATCCACAGACACCTGAAAAACCGCACCACCAGTCATGGAAGAGTTGGTGCTACCGCTGCGGTATATTCCGCCGCTATTTTAGAATATTTAACTGCCGAGGTGAGCTTCAAAATTAACCCAAACTATCAATTAATATATCTTGACGATTACCCAAAACTGTTTTTAAATTTCACGAGATAGATTAATTTAACATAAGCTCTAACTTGTTACTCAATATGGTGCAAGACTTAGAGGGACACTTTAGAACTATAAGGCTGTGATCTAAGGTACAAGGTGATAGGTATACTTACAGATTGATTATAACGCTCTAATTCTTAATTATGTACGATTTATGGAAAATGCCAAGAAATAGATTTGGTTTATTCAGTGTAGTTTATCATTTGTACGGTAACTGATGCTTGCAGTTGTACTCTCTGTTACACTATGATGCCACCTTACATTGTAGAAATTTGAATTCTGTTTTTCATTTATGATTGGTCAATATTACACCATTGACTAAGTTTATTTATTAAGTTAGGTGTTTACATTTCAACGCAAATATTGTAATATTCATGTTCAAGTGCTAAAATTCCTCTTGAAGTTGGTCCCTTTTTTAAAATTTTAAATACTTATACAAGTTTATAAAAGTTAAAATTATTTTAAGATTAATATGTCTGAGTCTAGGGCTCATGCTTAATATTGTTAAAAAAAGAACTCTTTTGAACTTTTCGCAGTAGTTTTTTGTCAACTTTTCTCAAAAGTATATATTTTTTTGTTTTCTGAGATGTCAATAATAAAAAAGTTTCCCATATGAATCGCAACTTTTTTGCTTTATTGGTTACGTTCACCAGAAGTCAGCGGTCCCAGCGGCATTCTAAACTTCAACAACGGGACATATAACCATCTTTGTTATTTGCAGTGAAGTGTTGACAAGCACTATCAAATTTAAGGAAGCTGCTGTGACTGCTGGTAAATGCAACCATTGTCTTACAGAAATAGCAGAGTAGCCATGTTATGCTTCTTTATAACAGAACATTGACACTTTTAAAGTTTTGTAGTTTGTCTTTTCACTTCTTATGTCAGTAAATGCACATCACCTTGTGTCCTTAAATACTTAATTTACTTAAAAGATTTCAATGGGCTGAACATTTTGGTGAATTTTTACTCGAAGTATTATTTGTTCTTGTACATGTAAAATAATTTTTAGGAAATTCTTCACTTTTTTACCAAAAATGTCTTAAAAAAAATAGGAACTGGTTACTTAGTTTTTTGAATTGCTATATAAGAGGTATTTTTATATCATTCCCGCTTTGTAGGACTTGTTTCAGCTTTATTTAGATGTTGTATATTCTTAAATCCTACATATTTTATTTGGATTTTCAATTCTTTCATTACAAGTGATAATCTGATGTATGCAATTTGCGATTTCTTTTTTATATACAATTTATGTAGGTTTTCATTCTTCGGAAATGCTTGAATTCTGATCTGGGTTTTTATTGCATTTATATTATTGTTGCATATATTCATTCAAAAAGTCTCTTGGCTTATTAAATTCAAGTTCCAGTTTAAGTTTTTCTAAAGTGTTCACCAACAATCATAAAATATTTTGTTTGGCTTTGTTGTTAGATTGTGTTAGTAGTTTTATATTATCTTTTTTATTTAAAATTTTCTCTTTAGTTATTTCTTCTATTTCAAGTGCAATCTGATCTAGGTCTTTTATTTGATGCTTCTTCAATTCTTCCATTATTCACATCAGTATCATTACCTGTTTGCAGACAGAGTACTTGTTATCGATTTACGTGGCTTGAAAACATTAGGGTTACAAAGTCAACTGTAGTAAACCTTGCTCGTACTACATCTAATCATCCCTAAAGTTGGCTTGCAGAAGGATTCCAACTAACGATGACACAACATCCTGTTAATGTGTTGGTACATCTTTCCATGCAACTCACGTTGCATTTTTTTAAATTCACATTTTAGCTTTCCTCTGTTTTTATCAGTTAATAAAACCTAAATTTAATTTTGATTTTCAGGTGTTGGAATTAGCAGGCAATGCCAGTAAAGATTTAAAAGTTAAAAGAATAACGCCTCGTCATTTACAACTGGCCATACGAGGAGATGAAGAATTGGACAGTCTAATCAAAGCTACCATTGCTGGTGGAGGTGTAATTCCACACATCCACAAATCGTTGATTGGAAAGAAAGGCGCTGGACACTCACAGCCTGCATAAGCACACACTTTAGGTTTAAATTTAGTTTTAATATTAACGTTAAGGTACATTTATGTATGAATGTCTTAAGACTGTTGCTCACTTGAGTTGCTGCATGCAAGTGACTACAGGAAAAGTAAAATGTATGTATGCTACATAAAACTACTTTCCAATAATTAAAATTATTTTTGTTCAAATCCCTAAGTTTTTAGGAAGAATTACTATTGGTTGATGAAACAGTTTCTTTAAATGTGCCTTGTACAATTTGTGTCTAGGTTTTTGACAAATTATAGATTTAGTATTTCTTTTTGTCTTGTAAAAATCTGTGTTCATTATTCTTAATGAATAAATAAAGAATTTTTCTAAAATGTGTTTTTCCGATGTTAGCTACTTAATTTGTTTTCCTACAATTCTCAAAAAAATGGTGATGAATTTAAATAGGGGATCAGTACTTGTATCAATGGCATTAGATACTGCAGAGCAGAGTTTAAAATATTGTGGTATAATGAAGTATTTCATTAATAACCCACAACATTAACCTTTGAGTAGTTAAAGTAATTTGTAGATTTTTTGGCCGCTAGTGCATCTTTTTATAATTTAAAATGACATGTTGAACAATAAAACTATTTAAAATAACGTATTTTGAGGCTAGGAGAATGACGGCGATTGTACTGAATGCTTTGGCGCCGTTGAAGAAGTTATGAGGAAAGGCCATTGCATTGTTAATGCCGTCGCAACAGATTTATAACATACATTTCCTGACTAAAAGTTCACTTACTTCGAAAAATCAGTGCAGGCAGTATATAGTAAAAAATTCGTGCAGAGGGTTTTCAATTAGCCCAATATCACCTGTTGCCTGAAGTGAATGCTGAACAGAATTTCGCATAACCAAACTTTTGTGTTCGTAAAGCTAAGGTACAGAAAATAGTTGATGAGGCGGGCACAATTTCTGACGAGAAATTAAGGATTTCTATCAGCGCACGCATGTGCATTTGTTTAATCCTATTTAATGTCATACATCACTAAGGTATAATAATAAAAAAATACAATACTAAAAAATAGAAAAATATATTTAATTATAACTATAGAAAATATTTGAAAAAAAGACATTCAAACATTGTAATCTAGAATCTAAAATAATCCTGTCGAGCGACTCATCTTGCTTACATAATAAAACGAATCCGTATTCGAATTTGGCACATCTAAAAAACATAAAAGGACGATATAGTCTTCTACGTGGAATAAGTAATCAAAAGAAAGTTCATGTATTATTTAAAATCCTTTATGGAGCCAAACCAAGCCTACCTAAATATTTTAACAAAAACCTGTTTTAAAACACCGCGACTGAACTCATGGCTCTTATTTTCATTTATAATTATCTCCAGAAACTGAACAGAATAAACGCAAGTAATTCAAAATAAAAAGTTAAGTAATGGGTCCATTCCAAAGTATCACCAGTAATCTTATGTTCTATAGGTATATACTTGGCAATGAGTAGTCACCAGTTATAACACCATATTATGAAAATTATTCTGCACATAATAAACATATTTATTATATCCTTGGACTTTACAGGTAACAAGTATGGATCAAGTCAAAGTGTCGGCGCATTGCTAATAATGGGCCGTAGTAGAGCTTCTTGTACATATGAAACTATAGGTATAATAATACAAACATTATTTGATACATATATAATAGAACTAATGGAAACGTGAAAAGTAGCAATATTGCTAACCTATACATCCAGATATTCGTGAACATTATAGAAACTATAGCTTATTAAATATTCTTTGACAGACCTTTTAAAAGCGTTTCCATTCAGTTCGTGCTTAAAATTATCTGGCAGTTTATTGTATATCTTCGCACCAATATAGTAAATATTATTTTCAACAATACTAAGGGTGTGAATCGGATACACTAGATCAAAACGGCCACGTGTACCATAATTATGAAAATAATTGTTTTGATAGTATTTTTGAAATTTTTTTCTTATGAAAAGAAGCACTTCAAGAATGTATAATGACGGTAGCGTAAGGATCCTGCATCGCTTGAACAACGGCCTACAAGTAGCCAGTCCAGCCGCCCCCGCAATTGTTCGAATCACGGGTTTTTGTATCTTAAATCCACGAGTCAAGTGGGGTGAGCCGCCCCAAAAAATTAAACCATACTTTATATGGCTGTAAAAATGAGCAAGTAATACGAATAAACAGCATCTATTGAGGAAGTTTGTTTAATGGCATATGATGAGATAGCCAATTTCCCGCATAGTTGGTCGACGTGTGCATCCCAGCAAAGCCCACTATCCAGGTGAAGACCCAAAAATTTTACACATGCCTCTTGGTGTATTGATTTACTATTAATTTTTATTAGATATGATTCATTGAGGATGCGAGTTCTTGGAGCAAAAGAGACAAAGTTAGTTTTACCGACGTTCAAACACAACCTGTTTGCATTGAACCATCCATGAAATCGTAACATTTCTTGAGCTACTCGGGTAGCTTCCTGAATACTATGACTTGCTACTAAATAACTGCTATCGTCAGCAAACAAAGTTAAATTACTGTTATTACAAACATCCGGCAGATCGTTAATAAATAACAAGAACAAGAGAGGACCCAGGACGGATCCCTGGGGTACTCCACATGTTATGTTTAATTTTTCGGATTTAATTCCATCAATTTCAACAATCTGATGACGGTTACTCAGATAGAATTGCAACCACTCGTGAATCTTACCTCTCAAGCCGCACCCAGAGAGCTTTTCCAAAAGAAGAGAATGGTCAACCAGGTCAAAGGCCTTGCTGAGATCCATAAATAGACCAATGCATTTATTTTGATTATTTAAGTTTTCGTAGATATTATATAAGAACTCAGAAATTGCGGAGTGTGTGGACCGGCCCCTGCGAAAGCCATGCTGTATATAACATGCGAATGCGAACCAGTGAAATCATTTTGCCAATTTTGAAATTTACGTATTTATTTATTTATTAACGGGCATAACCCAATTTTACATTAATATACAATTTCTTTACAATTTAGTCTAAGCAAACATCCACTTAATCTAATTGACATGTTCAACAAACGAATTCAACTAACTACACCAAATACCAATAAGCAACTTTACAATTTTGCATTTTAGCAAACTATCTATTAAGGACACTTATTTAAAAAAAAAGGGGAAATTACAAATTTACTATAACTTCGGCCACCGAGATTTCAATTCTATACAAAGCTCACAGCTTGTGTAGCTCCTTAAAAAACCACGACTGTGGTGCGAAAAAATCCAATTCAGGAGACAAGTTGGCCAGTCTGCAAGGCCTTGACAAAAACAGTTTAGTCCGTAATTGGTTCTGTGCGCCGATATATAAAAAGAGCTACGAGAACGAGTATCCCTTGAGGGCACATGCAACCCAATTTTACTCAACAAAGAGGGACATTGGTATTTGCTGTGTAGGATATTATATAACATTTTAAGGTCTCTGACAGTCCGGCGATTTTCAAGAGGACTGATATTAATAAAGCGACTCTAGCTGAGAGTAGGTTAGATCAGGCGTATTATTTTTATAGGCAATAAATTTTAAAAATTTATGTTGTACTCTCTCGATACCCAGAGTGTGTATACATTATAAAAAGGATTCCAAACACAAGAAGAATACTCAAGGTAGGGTCTTATTATCGCACAATATAACCGCTTTATAGCTGTGACATTTGAAAAATCAAGGGCTACACGACACGCTTCACAAACCTCAGCAGTTGAAGAGACTCAGATAATACACTCTCCATATGTCCAGTAAATGAGAGTTTGCTGCCCATAATAACTAATGCAATAGGAATGCTCAAGAGCCGTCCTAGATCGATGAAATATGATAGAGTGACACTTCGAAGCTTTCAGATCCATACCATTCAAGCCACACCAGGTCACCAGCCGATCAAGATCGGATTAAAGTCTTAAACAGTCATCAGAGGACTGCACCGCCATGTACATCTTCACGTCGTCCGTAAATAAAAGGAACTGACAGTGGTCAAAACAAGAGCCCAAGTCATTAATAAATATTGTGCAGAAAATTGGACTCAAGTGAGATCCTTAAGGAACTCCAGAAGGCACAGGCATTTATTTATTTATTTATTTATTTATTTATTTATTAAACAATCATGCACACAAATTTACAAATTTTTACAATCGTCACAATAATTATGGTGGATAACATCCAGACAACAATTCAAATGTCAGCTTAAACTAGGTTAAAATATATTACATTTTCAATTTTTAAGCAGTTAAACATAATGTCACACCTCCAAATCAAAGCAAATCAAAATCACTCCCAACATCCCTGACCAAAAACTCCCTACAATGATAAAATACTTGGCCCAACAGATACTTCTTAACTACAGACTTAAATCTTTGGGTTGTTAGTTCCCTTACAGAGGCAGGCAGCTTATTATAAAAGACAGAAAATAGAGTGTTGCATTCCTTGATGTTGTTAGTCTTAGAAAATCAATCCTGACATTGTTGCGGTGCCTAGTATCATGTTGGTGTGTATCACCTAGAGCCTCAAAGTTATGCAGATTATGATGCATGTACAGTAGGCATTCATAAATGTATTGTGATGGGACGGTCAAAATTCGGAAATCACGATAAAACTGCCTAGGGTCCTCGCGGTATCCGATATGAGCCAGAACTCTCACTGCCCTCCGCTGTAGGCCAAAAACTCTTGAGGCATGAGCCGAATGTCCCCACGCCAACATAGCATAGCAAATAACCGAATGGACCAGAGCATGGTACGCCATTAGAGTGACCCTCAGGTTGGCAGTTCTACACAGATTTCTAAGTACGTATATTCCAGCCGTAATCCTCTTGGAGATATGATTTACGTGGCACTCAAAAGTAAGTTTGGGGTCAAGCATGACTCCGAGAAACTTTATCTGAGTAGGATTACTGATTCCCTCATCTCGTATTAAGGTAAAAGTTACATTTTCAGTTTTGGATTTATTGAGAGAAAGCCTGTTGGCAAGAAACCAGTCACCTACACTCTCAGCACAGTCACCAACCTCCTCACACAAAGCGCTGAACTCGCCATTAGCCACCAAGAAGCTCGTGTCATCAGCATACAATGTCACCTCACTGTGCTGCAGCGCAGAATTTATATCATTTATATATATTATGAAGAGCAGAGGTCCGAGTATGGAGCCCTGAGGGACCACATGTCTCATCACCCTACTCTCCGAGCTCACTCCATCAACAGTTGTTTTTTGTCGCCTATCTGCGAGATAGCTCTGTATGAGACCGCAAGCACACCGGGCAACACCATAATGCCTCAGCTTGGCCAGAAGGATTTCATGCGAGACACAGTCGAACAATCTGTGATCGACCTGTTAAATAACTCTCTATCCAGTCGAGCACAGGACCACAAACACCCATCGCCTTTAATTTAGATACCAAAGGTGAGTGATTTACCCTGTCGAACGCCTTCGAGAAGTCCGTGTAAATGGAATGCACCTGCAATCCACCCTCCATAGCTTCCGACAGAAAATCCACATACGACAGGAGATTTAGCTCTGTGCTTTTCTCTGCTTGAAAACCAAATTGACGAGGGATGACAAGCGGACCCAGCTCAACTGTCAAATACTTTGTTGAAATAGTCTCAAAGACCTTGGGGATTATGCTCAGAATGCTAATTGGTCTATAATTTGTTACCAATGCCCTATTCCCCGACCTGTGTATCGGAGTCAGGAAGCTCGTCTTCCACACTTCTGGGAACAAACCCAGCTCTAGAGATAAATTGAATATAATATGCAGTGGGCGTACCAGGACAAAACTACAATATTTGATAAGAGACGGCAATCCATCGGGAACCGGACTCTTATGTGGATCAAGGGAATGTAGATGAATATATACATATGATATAGTAATATTATATTGTGTAATGTTTATATTAGAAAAGTCCGAGCTGATTTTGCTAACGTTCGGACATTGCCTAATGCTATAAACCTTAGAAAAATAATCTGCAAACATGTTTGATATTTCCATACCCGAGGAGCTACTCTCCTCATTGTAATGGAACTGTGCAGGCATTTCACCACATTTCCGTACAGAATTGACAAAGTTCCAAAGCTGTTTGGGGTTTTCTGCCAAAGAATTTTCTGTGAATGCAACAAAGGTATTATGAGATTCCACTGACAATCTCTTACAAAGAGAACTTAATATAGAAAATTCGAGATAATCTCTCTTATATAATTGCTTATGTGCTTTCTTTTTTTCAACTATGTGATGTTTAAGTTCAGAGGAATACCATTTAGGAAACTCCGATGCTATCCGTTTAAGCGGAACATACAACTCAACTGCTGTGTACAGAATATCATAAAAAAACACTCACCATGTCTTGCAGACTGGCCCCCGCAAAGAGATCATCCCAGCGAACGCCCCCCAACCACTGATTTAATGAGTTATAGTCAGCAGATTTGAAATCTCTATAGTAGCCATCATGTAAATAAGAAATGTTTTTACAATCTGAGTGGAATGGCACCGAAACATCTAATGGTGGGTGGTATACATCCAGAGGCAACATGCATTCGTCAGCCTCCCGAACCAGGCAAGCATAGTCCCGAAAAAGTACCAAGTCCAGAAGAGATTTAAAGGCGTTTGCCACAGAATTTAGCTGATATAAATTGTGGAATGCACACATGTTGGATATCACTTCCAATGCTTCCACTTCGGATGGCGTAGCAGCGGCTGAAGCACGAACTGTCGAAATAAGATTGTCACATTCCCACAGCGAATGAGGAAGATTAAAGTCCCCGAAAATGCCTATCTCTGCTTGGGGGTAGATGTCGGAGAAATGGTCAACATTCTCACAAAAAGATGCATACGCGTTTGCGGGTGAACGTGGAGGAAAATATCCACCAGCTAGGAGAAGTGGTCTCTTTCCTTCCTCAATAAGCACAAAGATATCCTCAATGTTGTCATCAACCTCAAGTTTTCTGGTATTGACAGCTCTATCCACTGCAATCAAGACTCCGCCCCCTCTAGAGTGATCGCTAGTCTGCGAAGAGCGATCCCTTCTGTAGACCTTATAATTTTCCATATATAGCTCGGCGTCACCGAATGTCTCATTCAGCCAGGTTTCCACAAAAATGATGATCTCGTAGTTACAAGATGGAACTGATTCTAGCAGATACCGCAACTTAGTGCGAAGGCCTCTGACATTTTGAAAGTAAATTGAAAAATTTTTAGGACGTGATTGATTTAATTAATTTACCAATTGGTATCACATCGCAAAAATCAAACTTTCAACTTCCGGCTAGACAGGAATGAAAATGAACATACTCTACTCCAAATTACTCAGTTCAAATATTCGAAATTAATTTGACAACGAAAATATTCCAAAAAATTTTAGGGTGTAGTTCTTTTTTTGGTTTCTACTGCAAAAAATGTATCTCATAGCTACTTTTTCTTTTTGAAGTGAAACTTCTTTAGCGAAGGTAAAGTCAGAAAAAATGAAATGCCTATGAAACGGTTATCAAAGTGAAACGACCCTTTAATTAAGCATGATCAGGTATAGTGAGAGGGGCTGAAATTATCAGGACATGTAGCCGGGCTAAAATGAGGATACTGGACGAAAACTGCTGCGAAACTGGTTGAAACCGTGGGTAAAAGTTGAGAAAAAAAAGCGCAATAAAATAATAACCCAATTCCTAATATCTCTTTGAGAAGTTTCACTTCAGTTGTGTGCCTATAAATGTGAGGCACATAATTTTTTTTTCTTCATAGTCAATCCTTCCTTTATATTTTTATGTAGTTACGTAGTTACTCATAAACATAATAATATACAGGGTCGCTGATAAAGATGGGAACGGTCGATTATTGGGTAAAATATACAGGGTATCGAAAAAAGTTAAATACGAAAGTTGTAGGGTGCTTTTAGTGCCTATTAGGCAGTAATAATTTTAAATATACAGGGTTGACCATAAAGTGGCGACAGTATTGCATTTTTTTAAATAGATCCCCCTGTATATTATTGGATATTTCAATTCCTCCTTAAATTTTAAGCAAAAATTGTAATACACATAACGCATCCAAATTCAACCGTTTCCGAGTTATCAAGTTTTGATTTTGAAATGTTACCACCAAAATCATTAAAATTCGACCTCGATTTAAGCTCATTTTATAAACCTGTAAATGTTAACATGACAACGAATGATAAATATTAGGTTTGTTCTAGCAGCGATTTCAAACGGTTTCAAACCGTCCGGAATTTGCGCATAACGATATAAGCGACGCTTACATCGTTATGCGCAAACTCCGGACGGTTTGAAACCGTTTGAAATCGCTGCTAGAACAAACCTATTATTAAGTGTCACAGTCTTCGCTCAAAATGGCATCTTTAAATGAAAGCGAACCCATCGAAATTTTAAAGATGATAGGGCATGGTGATAGAACGCGAAGCTTTACGGAAGTAATTAATTTATTTAACGAATTGCATCCCGACCAGGATTCAAATTCTAAGTCTACAGTTTCAAGAACTTTGAGTGGTTTTCGTGAAACCGATAGTGTCAAAGATATACCTAAAGTAGGAGGGCCAGTAATAGTGACAAACTAAGAGAATTCTTTGGATGTAATAATATTAGAAGTGGCGGAGAATCCGAAAACTCCAACACAACAAGTGACCTTAAATCACAATATAAGTAGATATTCAATTCAAAAGATTGCCAAGAGAGAAAAATTTCATCCGTATAAGATCAAGATCCGTCTACTACAAAGATTTTCAAACTTATTTCGACCACCGCCCACTTTGAGAATAAAAAAAATCTAGCGCCCCCACATTCAGGTGCGTAGCTAGAAAATTTATAAAAAGGGGGGGGGGGTTGGTGTTTGAAAGTAGAAAGTGGGAAAACCGCCTGCCTCTTTTGGGCCGTTTAACGGTATTCGATATGGATATTTAGTCAAGAATATTAGCATTTTTTTTTCGCTGACAAATCCTCTGTCCGCAACATTACAATGTAAAATATAAGAAATAATAATCGCGGTATTTTCGAAATTTTTAATTATAATAAATAATAATAAAATTGTATTCTTCGCTTTGTAACCAGAAGTACGTACGTAATAAAATATTAAATAGGCTTAGTTTACTTACCTAAAAAACACTCCGACTTTATTTTGACAAAACCAAAACAAGCCCATACCCTATTTCTGAGATCAAAAAATTTTTCAATGAGATGAAATAAAAGTCATACTTAATCATATTTAGAAGTATTTTTATTAACATTAAAAGGCTTTGAATTTAAACCTATTTAATGTGAAGGATGAATCTGATGCATTTTGACGAGTTGGTTAATATCAGGCTCGAACTCACTTAAAAACAGCCGTAAGTCGCCGCGTTCAGTAACTTGCAGCCGACTTCTCTTTTTAGTTAGCAACGTCGTTACAGCACTAAATCCTCGTTCATACAAATACGACGATGGGAATGCTATCAGAAATCGTTGGACAACCGACCATAACCCAGGGTACAGTTGGGAGATTGGCTTCTGCAGCCAAAATTCTTGGTAGCTCTTCTTGAATTTAATCTTTAATACTTCGTTTGTTGTCAGTACTATAAGTTGTTCTTCTAACTGGGATGATCCCGCTGTGTTGACATTTGAAAAAGGATCCAACATCCAGTCTGGTATGTCCATGTTTAAAATGTCCTGGAATCGTTCCTTAAAATCATTGTAGAGTTTCTCCAAGTGTTGACAGTAAATAATCAAGTCATCGTTACTGAAGCATGCTGCTGATAAATTGGGGAAGTTATTAAATTCATGTCTGCCGATATTCCTTTTGTACAGTAGCAGTTTGGCTACGAAAGCAGCAACGATATTTTTTGTTTTAATCAAGTTTAAGTCGTCGCGTCGCCTTGAAGCTGGAGATTCACATCATTAAACAATTTATACAGGTCTGTCAAGTACGCAATATCATTCTTTGATGTGATGAGGTTACAGCGCAACTCTGTATCTTCATTTTCCAGGAACTCTATCACAGAGTCAAACAAATTGTAAAATCGGGTTAGACAAGAACCTTTTGATAGCCAGCGCACTTCTATGTGAAGTAGCAAACGGTTGGAATCTTCATCATTGACATTGCAAAGCTGACTAAATAATCTGTCATTTAATGAGCTGCTTCTGATTTTGTTAACTGCTCTGATAACATATTGGAGTGATGTATGCAAGCGTTCACTAAGATTTCTCGCAACCAAATGCTGGCAATGAATGACGCAATGTACCGCAAGCACGCCTGGAACTTACAAAGCTACAGTTACAAAGGCTATAAAGCCTTTGTAACGCCCTGTCATGGCCGGAGCGCCATCTGTAGCAGCTGACATAATATTATTCAAAGGAATTTCCTTTTCTTCACAAAACTTTCCCAATGTATTAAATATGGTTTCTCCTTTTGTGTCTGTTTCTAAATTTATAGCAAATAATAGTTCTTGACATATTTTCTCATCTTTGATAAACCTCACGTATGACGATAATAATGCTTCATTAGTTGGTAAAGTGGATTCATCCAACTGAATTGAAAATTGACAAGTCTTCAGATGATTACACAATGATTCTTCAATGTTTTTAGCCATCGCATCAATTCGTCTTTGAACAGAACTATTGCTCAAAGGAATTTTTCGGATAATATCTGCCGCTGCTTTATGGAGCACAGTAGTTAATACTTCTTTTACTGCCAGTAAAATTAAATCCTCCCCTATAGTATGTGGTTTACCGGTTTTTGCAATTAACAATGAGTTACGAATTGTACGAAGCACGAAGCCCGTCATCGTCTTGCTTAGAAGCTGCTGAGAAAAGTTTCGATATAGTTGGCTGAACTGCGTACTTCTTTGCCAGGTTTTGAAAATAGGTTACATCTTTGTCTTTCTTATCCGAGTGCACTTTATTTAAATGATCTTGTAGCCTAGATGGCTTCATCGCCTCGTTTGAAAATGTTTTTTTGCAAATAAGGCACAATGGTGATAACGGATTTGAAGGATTTTCAATGAATCCATATTTAATATAGTCCGCACTATACTGCCGTCTCTTCTTCTTTGATTCCGACATAGTTTAGACGTGAGTAAAATATTCGCTTGAAAATCTGCTACCGATATGATGATGCAATGCGCGCTAAAATGCTAATGAAAATAAAATAAACAATCACTGCCTTTATATAGAATGGAAATGTAACACGCACCGACAGGAACAAGATAAACTTGCAACCACTTATTTAGCTCATGTGAGTAACTGAATTCGTAATGAGCAAGTCAGAACAAGTAAGCGACTCTACTCATGATGACGCGACGCGGTGCGACTGAAATTGCTCATTATGCTCATACTCTCATACAGCACAGGGAATCGCGCGCAAGAAATGTTGTCGTTCGAGCGCTCTCGCGCGCCCCCGTATATCTGAAATAATATCGCAGGTCATTAGGACGTATTCGCAATTCGTTATATTATTATTATTTAATTTCACTAGAAGCTGTTTCTTAAAACAAGGTTTCTTATGGGTAACAATATTCGACTGTATTTAATTTTTGTTTTCTGTAGCAGGGCTATTTTTAGAGTCAGAATTTTATAGATAGAATTTGGCTGCCGTCACCCCTCTAGGTTGCTTTAACGCCCCCTAGTTTTCCCTGAGCCTTCTACTGTCCCCCTGCAAAGC
>MU182088.1:163019-225763 GCA_016904865.1 Pissodes strobi
AAAGATCCGAACTTCAATATTAATGAAAGAGCATGTTAGATTCTTCAGATAGTGACATTCCATTAGCCATGGTGGGAAAAACTGTGCCGGAGGGCCAAAAACCCAAAACAAGTTATGAATATACTGAAAAAGGTGATGTTAGGAAGCGGAAACATTTTGAACAATCGCTAGCAGAGAGAAAAAAAATAAAACTGCAAGAATGAATTATGAAGCATACGATAAAACTTAGCTGTAAGACAACTTGCAATAAGAAATGTAATTTTTCCTTCACCATTGACCAACAAAAAGTAATTAATAATCAATACTGGCAAATGGCAAATGACGTTCACCGAAAGAAGAAATTTTATTTTAAGTGCCATTATATCCAATGATGTTAAAGGACATAGAGTTTTGGAAAATTCTAAACGAAAGAAGTCACTTCAATATTTTTTCAAGAACGAGAGCGGAAAATTTTACACACCTGAATTCTAGGTGTGTAAAATTTTCTTCCTGTCAACTCTGGGATATACAAAAAATAACGATCGTATAGTTCAAGACTGTTTTTCAGCCGAATCAAGCAATACTGTTATTTGCCATCGAAATAGCCGGCAAAAGTCACATGTGGGGTCATTTCAACCTGCAGTCTCTCACTACCGCAGAGAATATGTCCCAAACAGAAGATATCTCTCAGGTGACATAACTATAAACATGGTGTATGCTGATTTTAAACAGAAGCACAAAATAACTTGCTCCTATGAAGTTTACCGTACTGTGGTTACGAAAGAAATGAATATTGCATTTACCAAACTTGGGCACGAGCAATGTGAAATGTGTGAAAGTTTTTTACTCCACAATCAGAAACACACCAAAGAAAATCCAGGTGTTGAGTGTGATGCATGTGTTTCATGGAGGTCTCATATAAATAAAGCAGATGAAGCTCGTACAGACATGATGCAGAAGTCCCGGATAAAACTGCAACATATTTCTCTGAAGACTTGCAAAAAAGTTATTATGCTTCCGAGATTGGACATGTTTAAAAATGCTATATTTTGTCAAAAAATCATAGCCTTTAATCAGAGTTTTGTCTCATTGGGAACCAAACAAAAACATTACTAATGCGGTTCTTTGGCATGAAGCTCTAGCTGGAAGACAGAAAGAAGATATGGTAAGCGTCTGTTATCCCTTTTTTCTAGAAATGAGAGATTGTGAAACTGTAGTAATATGGGTTGACAATCTTCCCAAAGCAAGAACTGGACACTTTTGTTCTTTTTAATTTATATAGTAAATTCATCAGAGATCAGTCCAAAAGAAACTTGTTTAAAATATTTTGAGCCGGGACATATTTATGTCCGCAGACAATTTCCACCATCAAGTAGAACTTGCTATGCAACGGGACCCCAAAGTATATAATTTCAGATTTTGTCGATGTAGTAGCAAAATCGGACAACAAAAAAGTTAACGTTTTAGCACCTTCTTTCTTTGAATGGGAAGACTGCTCATCAATTTATAAGTTGAAAAAGTTGCAATCTCGGATTTACCTGAAAGACATCGTTCAAATTCGTGCGAAAAGTGGAGCGAACAACTTAAGATACAAAACAAATTTTCCTGGTTATGAACTGGAGTTAAATTTCCTAAAAAATTAAAATATGAAGAACGGAGTTAGATTCCCACTAAGAAAGAGGCCCATTAGAGGAATTACTGAAGAAAGAAAGAATAACATAATCAAGAATTTATCATCCCTTATCCCGGAACCTCGTTTTCAGTTTTGGAAAAATCTGCCTATTAATAATGCTGCCTTCGATTTAGTCAACGGTATAGATGAATATCAAAACAAAATTCATTTGCTAGCTTTTGCAATTATTATAATTTTTCCTTTTTTTTATGCAAAAACCTTGTATGCAGTTCTTTTTCCTAGTTTTGAATTATTATTATTTTTATTGTAACAAAACTTAATTGACATGCGTAACTAACTCATAGGTATTCATTATAACAATAAAAAAGTTATATTTACTACGTCTAAATTATTTACCACTTTGCCAGCAACCATTAGAAAATAAATAATTTCTTATCTTAAAAAAGTGGTATCAGCCTTTTTTTTCTAAATTATCAAAAAGAACATTTTTCTATATTATAACTTTTTAAGTTATCTTTCGAATTGAATATAAACCACAATAGTTTTAAATTTTGTTATGTGGATAATGTCGGAAAATGAAGTTAACTTTAAAATCGATTTTCTCCGTTTTAACTTTTGTGGAGTTACCACATTTAAGCATGGCACGGCAGTATTGCACAGCAAATATGTTTAACAGGCAAATGCAAATGGGGTGAATTTGACCAAAGGCACTTTCTATTTTTTCTCCCAGATGTGAATAATTTGTCTGTAATTTTAATATAGTCTACGTAAAGTGGATACTTAAAACCCATAATATATTTACGTACACAAAAATGTAAACTTGGGAGAAAAAAAAATATTTTTTGTTATTTTTTCTATATATATCTTGACTTGACGGCATCTTATTGATCACTAAATTGTGTGACTGCCTCAATTTATCCAATTATGTATCTCTTCCTAAGACTACTTACTTAAAAAGACAAATTCTGTCATTCATAATTTTCTAGAAATCTGCATCGTAAACCACAGACTGTGACGTGCGTATTTATCAATGAAACTGTGGTACAGAAAGTGGCTAGTGGGTAAACAAACATAGGCGCAGCATTTTTATGTTTCCTAATATTTTTTCTTTCACCAAAATTCAATCGATTACGCAAAAACTAAATATGGGAATTTGTGGGTAGTTTATAGAGTTCGATTCTTAAATTAAATCTTGATATTGAAATATCGGGAATTGAAAACGACAATTTTCAAATTTGGAAACGAATTTTTTAGCACATAATATAAATTTGATTGTCTTGGGTAGGAATGCTATTTAAATGTATTGAAAAGTCTTTATTAATATTTTAGAGGGATATTTATAAAAGATTAAAAGTCAATAAAGTTCCATCAACATACCTCCAATTTTTTTGTTCAGACTGATTGGGTATCAAAACTGGTAGGTATGAAAAAAAGGTAGCGACAATTTCGAACACCAAAACTCTGGCACGCGCAGCCACAGAATTGACGTATTGAACGTCATTTAAACCGGTTTCCGGTTTAAATGACTAGAATAAATTGGAACTAACTGAAAGTAACGGAAAATGTTTTGAATGGCTAACCAAAAGTAACAAAAAACACCAAAACGGGCTAAAACGTATAGGAACAGATTAAAAATATGGAAGCAAGTTAAAACTAACCTAAATAAACTGAATTTTGGCGACTAACCAACACTAACCAAAAACATTAAAATTGGTCATAATTAAGGTATCGGAACCGGTTCAAATGATTAAAATAAGTTGGAACTAACTCAAAGTAACCGAAAGTTGATTGAATGACTATAACCAAAACTAACTAAAAGAAGCCAAAAGGCTAAAACCTATCAGAACACATTAAAAATGTTAAAGTAAATTAAAACTAACCCAAATTAACCGAATTTGCCTATTAACCAGAAGTAACCAAAAACGTTAAAATTGCTTATAGCGTACCGGCACCGGATCAAATGACTGAAATATATTAAAACCGACTGATATTTCTCGAATGTTGATTGAGGACTAACCCAAAGCTAACCAAAAGCACCAAAAAGAGCTAAAACGTATCGAAACATTAAACATATTAAATTAAGTTGAAACTAACCCAAAATAACCGAATATTGGTGACTAGCTAAAATGAAACAAATACATTTAAATTGGTTATAATTACGTACCGGAATCGGTTCTTAAATAAATTGGAATGATTAACTAAAAGTAACTAAAACACCAAAAAAGGGCTAAAACGTATTTTGGCGACTAACTAAAGTTAACCAAAAACTTATAAACCCGCATTTAAATTGGTTATAATAACGTGTCGGCACTAGTTCAAATTACTAAAAAAATTGGAACTAACTGAAAGTAATCGAAATTTGATTAAATGACTAACCAAAACTAACCAAAAGTGAATAAATGCACCAAACGGGCTAAAAGATATCAGAACAGATTAAAAATGTTAAAGCAAGTTAACACTAACCCAAATTAACCCAATTTTGGCGACTAACCAAAACTAACCAAAAACATTAAAATTGCATATGACTGGAACGAACCGGTTTAAATGACTAATATATATTAAAACTAACTGAACTCTACCGGTGGTTGATTGAACGACCAACCAAAACTAATTAAAAGTAACCAAAAGCACCAAGAAGGGCCAAAACGTATCGGAACATCAAAAATATTAAAGTACCTCCAAACTAACCCAAATTAATCAAATTTTGGCGACTAACTAAAATTAGTCAAAAATATTTAAATTGGTGATAACGTACCGGAACCAGTTCAAATGTCTAAAATAAATTGGAACTAACTGAAAGTAACCGAAAGTTGACTAACCAAAAATCTTAAATTTGATTATAACGTATTGGAGTCGGTTCAAATGGCTAAAATAAATTTGAACTAACTGAAACTAATCGAAAGTTGTAACAACTAACCGAAAATGACTAAATATAACCAAATGCACCAAAACGGGCTAAAACGAATCGGAACAGGTTAAAAATATTAAGTACAGTAATGTTATAGCTAATAATTATATATTATAGTTATTTTCCTAACAAGTGCGCAAAGTGATACTTTCCCGCACGCTAAAGCAGTTACGCCCGGTCCTACGTGAGCGATTTGCAGCGAACGCGAACGCGAATCAGTTGCGATGCCGTGCGACTATATTAACTTTTCGTACGGCATCGCCAGCGCTTCGCGTACGCGTCGACTGTAAATCGCTCACCTAGGACTTGGCGTAAGACGAACGACGCGAAGCGGAGTTCGGATATGCTTTAAGTGCGGGAAAGAAACTTTGCGCAAGTGTAAGGAACAATGCTTTTCTACGAGTACCCTAGAAAAGTAGAAATCTTACTATTGTATGCAGAAAGCATTCAAATATTATGTAAGTCATAAACGCTTATTTAAATATTCTAGTTGAGTAACTAGTAAGTATACAAAAGTGTATTCATTTCTAAATACTACAGCTTTTGTAAGTAAACCTTGTTTTCTGAGAAGATTCAAGCTTTTTAAGTTTCATAATGTATTCTGATTTTAAAATAATTTGTTAACACTAATTTTATTAATTCGGTTCCATGGCAATTTAACGGGACATCTTCGGTCCTCAAACCAGTCCAGTAAAAGTAGATGGCAAGGTTTTAAAAGTATTTATAAGCAAATATACCATTCAGTTTTCAGAAGTGTGTTTATAATGCGCGTACAAGCGACTGGGCTGGACTCGTCAGGCGGTAGGACTCGTGTAGACGAAAATATCAATTATGCTAGATTAGTTTCATTTTTGATTTGCAGATAAAATAAACTTTTAAAGCGTTATTAGAAGCTAATTATCATCTACTTATACTTGAACTAGAAACACATTCATTATTTTATTGCTTTGTATGGTCCCCGAGGGACGTCAATGAAATGACATTTAATACTCACCGATGTCAAAAGTTTTGGAAAATTCCGACTTGTTTTCTTGCAAACTCTACAATGATGAACCATGATAAAGTATTAAACACTGATTTGCCTCAAAAAATCTTACAAAGCACTAAAGAACACTACCCCATAGTAATAGATTTAAAACATGCCGTTTTACTACGATTACTACGCTATATTGACCTTCGGCCGGAAGCCGGAAGAAATTCCTCGCATGCATGATGACAATATTTAAAATTCTAAAGTAGGTAATTACGTATGTTTTTTTTGTTAACTAAAGTAGATTTAAATTAGGTATTTATAGAATAACAAATGTAACATGGTTCAATAAATTTTAAATAGTAAGTGGTATTTACAAACAAAATATACCTACTTGAAAGTTAAAGTCACTGATTAATAAGGAAATATGGCAAACATGCTCTCGTACCACAGTGTGTGTTAGAATGCGATTTAATTTGTGGTACATACAAAAAGTAAATAAATGTATCTTTATTATTTTATTTTATCTAATATCTCTTCCGTTTTGCGAGATCCCGATGCATACACTCGAATATGTTGCATCCTGTATAGAAATAAAATGAAGACTGTTCATTAAATTATTACTAATTTTGAATTTTTTAATAAATGGACTGGAGTTAAAATTCCTCATGCATGTCCAAAGCTGTACAATGAACAATTTGGACATGCAAAGGGTAAGTGTTAATATTTTTATCGGCATTCCCAATTATGACTGTTTCATTTTAATTGCCAAGCAACGCCTAATTTTATTCAAATTATTGTTGTTAAATATTTCCTGCCAATGAAAGAGAATATGTATTATTATATATCCGTTAAAAAATTGCTTTATATGTCAGAGTATCAATTTCGGTTAAAATCTTCTATTTACTTTATCAACCCATTACGATATATTCTGTTGTTTTTCGTCATATGTTAAAGAAATTATGTCTTGTGTCTCTAATGGAACATTTTTCTCATGTCAGTTAATTTATCTGTTGTTCTTCTTTGTCCTGGTATACATAATACTATTTTTATGGATATTTTTCAAGCTTTTAGAATCAATTTAATGGACAAATAAAGTCGATTATGCATTCCAAATATCCGAATAGCTATAAAAAAAAATCCTGGAAAATGGCTTAAATATAAGACGCAGTTTCTGGAAATCAATTATCAACAATGGTGCAGCAATCGGTTTTACTGATAAACTGTCATTGGTCATTTAAAGCAAAGTCTATAGAAGCCAAACGTTCATCATACGGCTTTCCTATTATATCTTTTTATTAATTTGCAGATGCTAAAATATACCCTGGTCTGGTGTAACAAAGCTTGCCTCAAACGAATACTTATTTAGAACCACGAGTTCGACCACACCCTCAGTTCAGTCTGGGGTCCTAAAATGTACCAATTATCTACGTGGAAGCCTATCAAAATTTCGATCTTTGTCAAGCTATATTCGTTTAAAATATCGCTTAAAATCTCTTTCAAGATCATTACACATTTACTTACCATACTCGTAAATAACGGGAGGAAACACTGGCGAATCCGCCAGATCATAAACGGTAGTTTGACGTTCAGTCTCCATAGCCATTGTCCAACGAGATGGAAACATACTGAAAGTCAATCAATAGCTTATAAGTAGAGTCTATGTACACGTGGCAAATTAATTACATATATTATATTACAAAGAATAGCCAATGAGTTTAATATGCGACTTCGTATTCATACTGTTACCATATTAAACAACCTGTATATTAAAATATCTCACATTTGTATAATTGCTATTTATAAAAACATTGCTGAAAACTAATTTAATTAAAATGTATAAGAAAAATTCATGTGTGCAGTTCACAAGCGATAGAAGTGAAAACTAAACCAAGCGGCCACCCATCTAAGTACTAACCAGGCCCGACGTTGCTTAACTTCAGTGATCGGAATAGAACTACTTTTTACTCGTAACAAACATGTAACAACTGTATAACTGTGTCCTATCTCATTCTCTCGCAGGCTACATCCTACTCCTATATCGTTTTATTGGTGTCGCTTTTTTGTTTCCTCGTTTCCGTTTCATCGAGTCTCAAATCACTTCCGTTTTCAGCCGGCTAACGGTGCTAAAGAAGTTTTCAATTGAACGAGAAATGAAGATAGCTTATGTGATGTCATACATGGAATTTGGAAAATTCGTCAGGAATCGAAAAATTTAATAATTATCCCATTACAAATTTAAAAAAAAAATAGCACATCTGTTACACCTTACATTTGAACGTTTTTTTTTTATATATGAAATAGGACAGCGTACATAGGGAAAAATTGATTCCCTCTATTTGCAGAATGGAAATGGACCGATTTTTCCGTATGCTGTAATAACTATAAGAAAGATCTTTGGATTAGCTTACGTAGAATAGAATAGAATATTTGCTTCTTTAAACTTAGCTGTAGTAAACATTTTATTAAATAGTACTTATTGTCCTATTCATCGTTTTTCTGTTAGGTTTATATTTGAATAAATACATAGAACGTACCTTCCAACGAGAGAGGCATTTCTTAAATCCAAATCGAATGACATCTCATTCAAGGGACTTTGGTAAATATCTTTGAAATTTTTTATACGGTTACGGTTTGAGACGAATTCCTTTTCTACACATCGACAGAAGAGGCCGAAGGCGTCATCATTCAACTTTACCTAAAACAAAAATGTTCCAACACTTAGGTATATAGTTCTAACAAAAACGGATATATTCTAATACATCGCATGATCAAAAGCACTTCCACCAAAGCAATTATATTAGAAATTGATAATAGAAACCAAATTAAAATAAGCTGCAATTTTTGGTGAAAACTGTAGATTAAACCTTACAAATACCTGATTTTTCAGAAGATAAATAAACTCTGATCCAAGGTATAGTTGTGACAAATACGCCAGCTGGCTAATTCTTAAAACTACGTCTTGCGTGCCAAAATAACTTGTCGCCCTAATCGCTCTGGTTCTTCTAGATATTCTGGTTTCTTTTAGATCTTTCTGATAAAATTCCCTACAATATTAATGTACACTCAAAAATGGATATAACCACACCGCAATTACATGACATAACATGCAAGTAAAATACACGAAAAATAAACATAATGAAGACCACAAAAAGAAAAAAAACTAAACATGCATTTTTCAGTTTTTATGTCCCCTTTTATTTTCGCGAATTTCTCTCACTTTTTGAAACATCCAATGAGCATTTTTATTTTTTACAAAAACGGAAATATTAACATTTTTAAAAAACAACGGAACTAAGCATCACAAAATTGAAAATTGGACATGAAACTTCATTAATTTTATTATTTTATTTTTTACTATAATTAAACATAAATTTGGCTCCCTTAGAAAGAAATTGATAGGTTCCACAACGTTTACGAAAATCAGACAAAACAATTGAGTTCGGCGACGAAATATAAGAAAAAATTAAAAATACAATTTTAATTTAGATATCGTCGGTATTGGCGAATTCATATTTCGGTGGTGAATATTTACCATTTAGCTACTTGAACTTTGAATAGATGTGATGAAACCGTTTTGGTCCTGGTCCCAGAATGTAAATTAGCACTAAGTTCAAACCCTACCAAAGCTAAAATACCTAAAAAGACTTTGCGTTTTGAAGACATATCTGCTTGTTTTCAAAATTTCAAATATAAAATTTAAAATGTTAATCAAAAAATGCAAGGCTCAGAACACTTAATAGCCTTTATATTCTGTCAATAATAAATTTTGAAAAGATAAATAATCTTCCTGTAATGTTGTCACATAATTGAATAAATAAATTTTTATGTGTTCATTGTCAATTGTCAGTTTCAGCTTTTATCGACGGTAACCAAGTATTATTAAAATTAACAGAAACTGAACCAAAACATTTATTTTGAGTTAGTAATATTGAAGCACTTTCTTGAATTTTTCACTTTTTCATAAAGGTTCCTTGATGATAAATATTTTATTTGGAAATTTTATATTTTTAACATATGTATTTATTTAGTGCTCGGATCCTGGAACGAGGACCGAAAGAGTCCTATCTATTAAAAATTGCAGTGACGTAATTGTTTACTACCATAAATTTAATACCATTTATTTAATTTAATAACAAAGTTTATAATTCAGCATAAATAACGTATAGAAACTTAAAAGTACAAATTCTACGATAGTGATAGTTGTTGTAAGAAAATGAGGAATCAATTACAATATATAATATACTTACTTCCAGACTGACTCAATAGTGGCTTTGTTGTTAGGGCCAAACTGCGAAAAGACTACTTGAAAATCGAATTTTAGTTTCTGGGCTCCCAACTCAAAAAGTAACTCAATACTTTCTGGAAGAGAGATTGTCGACCAAGCTGTTTTGCCTTGTAAAATACCTTTTATTATTGTAGAAACTTTAGTACACTCATCCTTAATCTAAAATTAAAATATCATATATAAGATACAGATAGATAGATAAGATGCATTGCATTATAAGATCCTTTACACAAATAGTGCACTATATAAAAATCGGCCTTTCCCATTGGTCGATCCGCATGGCCCTCCGCTCGCTTCGCTCGCTACCGGGGCTCAAGAAAAGGAAACTAACCAGGTGCTAACCCAATCTAACCCAAGACATACCCAAAATCAAGAAAAAAGCTGTTTAGAAATATAATCTTTAAAAAAAATAAAAAAAAAGCAACGGGGCTCGAACCCGCGTTTTCCAGGTGAGACCCAACGATCTAAACCTCTACACCACGAGAGCTCTTGATAGAAACCGATTGCATCACGCAGACATATCGTAATACGAGATGGATCGACCAATAGGAGAGGTCGATTTTTACATAGTGCACTACTTGTGTAAAGGATCTTTAAATGCAGATGCTTTATTGTCAAAAAAATTTACAATTTGTAGACAAAGCTAGAGTACCAAACATATAAAAACACAAATAGAAACATACAATAAAAAGAAAAAGAAAAACCTAACTATTCAAAATTTTATATAATTATTGTTCAAATTGTACGTGGTGAAAATATTATATAAAATATTAAATATCAAAATATTTAACATCAAATCCTAAACACTAAACATTAAACATGAAATCATTAAACCAGTGTGTAAGATGCTCAAAATTAAGTATTAATTAATCTCTCCAGTAAGTACGATCTCAAAGCTCTGCGAAATGTGGGAAAAGATGTTATTGACTTCATTTCAAATGGCAGATAATTGTAAATTTTTTTGCATTGTACAATATAGAACTTTTAACTGACTCTGAGAGTGGAGTTGGCAGATAATGATCATGCTCCGTATTCCTAAGTGGATAGTTGTGAGATGGCCTATCTGGAATAGCAGATACGTGCTTGCGGATTAAGCAAACGGATTCAAATATGAATAAGGAAGGAAGAGTTAATATTTTAAATTCTACTGTTTAGTCTCAGTGAGTATCGAACAGCTCTTTTTTGTAGTTTGCAAATAGGCTCAAATTGAGCTGCACAACATGTACCCCAGAATGGAAGGCCGTATCGGAGGTGCGACTCAAAAAGGGCATAATAGACTGTTCTAGCAGTTGACACGTTAAGCTCCCTGGAAACAGTTGTTGGCGCCAAACAGGCAGAACTTAATTCTTTTGATGTGCTGTAAAGGGTTGCTATACGACTAGCTCGTTGGAACACACAGGCAGGTCGTGGACGGACGAGGAGGCTTCTAAAGCAGCATCAAATCCCAGTTATGGGGCGAGTTCCAGGCACTAACGGACAAAACTAACCAACTTAAGCAAAATAAGGCCTGAGACTCTATAAATTGATCGGTCGGAACAATCCCATGAGGTAAAACAAAAAAAACTTCCAACACGACCTTAAACGATAAGTCAACGTAGAGTAATTTCCTTCAAAAACTCTCCGGAAGCAGATGCTTCCTTCCAATATTCCCACTACAACTACGCCTGGCCAATAAGAATATAGTCACGTGGCCACGAGCTGTCATACCCAATAATTTATCTAGAACGATTTCGAAAGGAAAACGCAGAACTTTGATGTACCAAAGCCCATCTTAAATAATTGCTTGACCTAGCCAAAAGGAAATAACCATTCGTCCCACCATTCATTAGGGAAACATACAAAGGTCAATCACAATTTCCGCGACGTCAAAACAAAAGAAAGTCGCTAAACGGCACGCACGTTCAGGAGTTGGTACCACAAACCGCTACAGAAAACTACTCTAAAGATAAACCAGACGATCCTAATTTTGAATTTCCGGTAGAAGGCAACTGCAATTCACTTCCAGCGCTGCAATCACCGGTCGGTAGAGGTCATTACAATTTCGTCGTCCCGATCGACACTTTGATATCTTGCTCATTACGGCGAGTGCTAGTAAATAATAAAATGAACTGCACCAGTCTGTCAAGAATAACCCCATAATATATATCCTTACGTGACTATAGGGAACAACCATCCATTTTGGCGGGTCCACCATTTAGTCAAGAAGAACTCTTACTTAAACCTTCAGACTTAACTTGATGCAGAGGGAAAGCCGCACGTTACAATGGAAGAAGACGCTGTCCGAGTATTTTTTTAGGTGAGATAATGAACGCATGTTCTTTGCAGATGTGCGTAAACCTTTAGTTGACCAGGGTTTATGTTGTTTAATTTTGATAGGTCTTAGCGGGAAGGATTTGAACGCCAGAATAGATAGTTTTTATAAATCTAGAAAATTCGGTATCGACATCATCAGAGAGGACAACCCAGTCAGTTGTTAGACATAGGTGCTTGAAATTTAGAAAATTTTTGTCCGAAAAGATACGGCATAATGTGCGTGAAGCAATTTTGCATTTGGATTTTACCGAATATTCTGTTAATAGTGCCTCATGATCAGAGAAACCCGAGTTAAAGACGGCACAGTCAACGAATTCTGGATCAAAAGATGACACGTCATAGTCTACAACTAATTTTAGTTATTCTAGTTGGTGAGTTAATATGCAGGATTATACCAAAAGAGTCGAAAATGGACCGAGGGATTCTTGAGCAGCACACATACTGGAAAAGTCAACATTAAGGTGGCCACACAAAATTAATTTGCTTTTTAAGGCAGGGACTCAAGCAAGCTCAGTAATATTTGACTGAATATATGCATGTCAGCGTCAGGTGTTCTGTAAATACAAACAAGATAGAGGTCATAAGCATTATGATAGACGATGGAAAATTCAAATACTTTCTCACACAATAAATTATCGAACTTAGTCACTGCCGAAAAGTCGTTGTTAGTAGACATTATAATATAGTACCTCCGTGAGATAAATTACTTCTATTAAATCTAGTTACTGTAGTATAATTTTTGACATACACAGGCTCATCAACACTTAACCAATGTTCAGTTATGGCTATGATTTCTGGAAAATTAAGCTCTTCAAATAAAATAAATAATTCATCTGTTTTGTGTCTTAAGGACTGAATATTAATAAGAAAAACTAAGCTTGCCATCATCCAATTTGTCAGTCTACATAATGCCTGTCTTCTTTTGTGGGGGATATGTGAGGTGTGGGAGCAATGACTCTAGGATTAGTAATGACTTTATGAGAAGCAATAACCACTGTGCCATGGTTATCTGCATGGTCGGTCTGAGTCGAAATCAATTTTTTCACTATTGGTGGGTTACTCCTAATAATTGGCTTATCTTTGGCAGCCAACTTTCCTATCGTGAGTGCCATTTGATTTGCACTTTTTCGCATATCGCCCATTTCCTTCAATAACTCTTCCTTTGATGAGTTGTGAATCTGAACTTTAACAGACTCATCATGATTGTCCATAAAAATAGATGACATATTGAATATATCTTGCTTCATTTTCTTGATCGATTGGAACAAAGTTTCTTGTCTATTATCAGAGAATCTGGTGTGGAGGCTGTGAATGTCATCTATTTTTTGTATAAAATTTCCAATTTGGAGTCATGGTTACTCAAGGTGTCGTAAATTTCAGAAATGATTGGAAGATTATTTTTCTTCGTTAGACAGGTTCCCAGAGCTTCGGCATTTTCCAGAGATCCTTGTAGCTGTGACACCTTGTCGTGAAGATATTTTAACGTAGGAGAGTCACAAACACTGCGGACAAATCCAATACTGTGGTACTTTTGTTGTTGCCTTATCCAGCCCAGTACAGGTCATACAAAAATACCAGCGACACTCCCCACTACAGCGAAGTTTATATTTATCTTTTTCTGCGACGATTCTCTTACAGGATATTAGTGATTTTAGATAAAAGTCAATGGCAGCTGAACAAAGTCAAGTTTGACTAAACAGAAACCGCAATAGCAAAACAGAAACTATAAATTTACTCTGATCACACGCACAGCACAAGTGAAAGCACGCCGTAAGGTTGAAGTTCACTAATTTTAAATAAAGGTAAAGGTCACTAGCAGCTAAACAAGGCCAATTTTAGTCAACCAGGAAAGCGTAAACTAGCACGTCGACACGATATCGGAACAAAACAGAATATAAAAACAAAATAAACACTTAATATCGGCAGAGCCAACGAAGAACGGAACACTGACTGCTGCTTCGATACAATAAGCTAATAGAATTGAACTTAGTTACATTCAGCTGCAGACCATTCATCTTAGACCAATCCACACTTTTTCAATCATAGGCAACCATAAAAAAAATACAGACTCCTATTAAAATTGTCCAGGTCTTTAAAAATAAATTAAACAGAAGTGGTAAGCAATATGGTACTCGCGATATAGCTACAAAACTTTTTGATGCCACATTTTCTATTTTGACCCTGCATTCAGATCTTCGTAAAAAACTCTTTAACCATTTTACCAAAAGTTCATCAAACCCTAAGCACCCAGTTTAGACAGCAGTCAGCAGTAAGATTCGGGTATGCACTGTTCATTGATTTTCATGCCAACAAATTACGCTGCGACGTGAAATCACATGCTTGCATGTGATGAAAACCATAGCGAAAAAGTTCTTCACTTTAAACAAAATGAAACTCGTCAGCACTGGGTCAATAGATGGGCAAATCCTTTAACACTTTCTTTATAATCTACTATTATTTGACTGCAGCTTTCTAATGCTTATTGATAAACCAACCAACTCTGGTAGCGTTGTCATGGGAATTGCAAATGATGCATCTTCAAAGTTATGTATTACTCGACCTGGAAAGGGGTAGTAGGCTCCATTCACCTTGTTTTACCGTTTCGCTCCAGAAATAAATCAAAATTAGCGATACCTTTAAATGTATAACGTGGCGTATTTAAAAAAAACCGTGTGCACTTAAGACTACACGATAAAAGTGAAAACTTAAAAAAAGTGTGATAAATATTATAAAATACAAATTATTTTGTATTCTATATTCACAAAGTAGTAATATTCACGATATATGTATGCAATTAAAATTGTGTATCAATTACACAAGTAAACCTGACCCCGAATGATCTTCATTGTAATATAAATTAAAAAATGAAACAAGAGGTTTATGGTAACTGAAATATGAGATGGATCGAGTTCTGTCGAGCGAATATAGCAGCGACGCGTTGGCTATCTCTTGCGCGCTCCGCTGTTTTCTGGCTCTCACTTGGCGCTGACGTCGACTCGAGCCAACTTTACCTGAATGAGCGTTACATAGACGAGCATTACGGCTCAGTCTCATTCACTATCCACGAAAAAGCTAGACACGCCTAAAGAAGTTTTGACTTCAAAAAGTAAATATACAAAGACACTTACAGGTAGAATCCTTATATTTCCTTCAGCTAGTTCCACAAACAGAAAATTGAAACTATTTTTCAAAATTGACCCATTTTCGCAACCTAAAAATGCAAAATTAAAAATTATTTCTAAATATTTGAATTTAAGAGATTGACTAACATTGTCATAAGGGGAATGTATAGCAACAAACTTGAGATAAGTATTGACAAATTTTCACTTCTTATAGACAACGACGAATGACGGTATTCATTTTCATACATAAATTAAACAACGAACATCAGGCTATCACGCAGCGGGTCGAACTTCAGTTTACTCTTCGTTAAACTGTGGTAGCAATCTTAGATTAAAGAACTCTTTTCTTAGAATAATACTAGGGGTAATTAGTACACTGCTTTTAGATGTTTCAAAATAATTTAATGAGATATTTTTCTCTACATATGTTTCGGCTTGTTGAGGCCTTTATCAAGAGTAGTTGTATACTAAAATCTAAAATTGTTATACCCTACTAAACCGCCTGACGGTATTTGGTTTTTATTGCACTGTCAATTATGCAGGTGTTTAAAGAGCAGGTCAGGTCAGTTGGTCGTTCGTATTTAAAACGTCTGTTTTTTGTGACTTTTGGATTTCTAGATACTCCAAAAGGTTCAGCCTTCTACTTTTTGTTTCCGTGTGTAAAAGTTTGACATTATTCGTATCTATAAAATGGTTATTTTTTATACAATGTTTTGCTATGCCAGAGTTTTTATATTATGTAAAATCGATCTTTTGTGTTTCATCCTAATATTTAAGTTTCGACCAGTTTGTCCTACGTACCATTTTAGATTATTTGTCAATTTTGTCTTTATTGTTTATTAGTCTTCTCCCTAGATTATCCTTATTAACCTGAATTGTTTTACAGCCAAATTTATTTTATTTTTTTGAAACTTTATCTGTAATTTTCGGAATATAATTGATAAATTTAAACGGCTCCTTTTCTAATTCTAATGTAGGGTTATAAAATTGTTTAGTTAAAATGTTCTTGTTTTTCCTTTATTAATTTATCAATCAAAGCGATCTTATAACCGTTATTAATTACAATCTGTTTTATAATGGATACTTCTTTTTGGTAACTCGCCGAGTCCAGGGGAAATTTCAGCTTTCCTTTCCTAAGGGAAAGCTGAAAAGTCTATGGATGAGACTATGAAAAGTGGAAAGTTTTACTTGCCAAGATTGGTTAGAGTCTATATGAATTATTGCATCTGTTGTTGTTTTCCTATATATATCAAATTTAAGCGAATCTCTTATCTTTGTAATCTCTATGTCCAAAAAGTTTAAAATTCTTTTTCCATGGTAAATTGAATTCTATTGGTTAGGGAATTTAAAAATGTTAAAAAGGTATCTAAGTGTCTGTTGGTTCCTGTAAAGATGCAAAATATGTCATACACATATCTACCCCAAAAAATATATTTCTGATTAATGAATTGTTGGTGTTGAATAAATGCTGTTCAAAATCAGCCATAAAAATCTCGGCAAATAAAGGTGAAATTGGAGACCCCATTGGTAAACCATTAATTTGTTTGGATATTTCATAGTTATACTGGAAATCATTTTGATCTATACATGTACTAATAATTAGATTTGAGATCGCTTTTTTCTTTTACTAAATTATCAGAGTTATCTATTAGTCCATTAATAATCCGTGAAAGTTCGTTTAACGGTATGGATCTAAACAGACTCTTCACATCAAATCAAAGGACACCATTATTGCATTATTTGGAATTTTTAAGTTTTTAACTTTATCAATGAAATCAAAGGAGTTTTTAAGTGCATATTTAGAGTCGAATTTAATGAATTTTCGTAAAATATTCGTACTATGTTGGGGGTTTGGAACCTTCGGCAACATGCACTAAAACGGAGTTTTACCCACAATACCGAAACAGAATTATTGCACTCGTCGAGCGTTTCGAAGGAAAATGAGAGTTTTAATCATCTTCTGATGATGCTAACATGGTTAGCAAAACTCGCGCCGAGTGCAATAACTCTGTTTCGGTATTGTGGATAAAACTCCGTTTTAGAAAATATTCGTAACGAATTGCCTTAATTTGTAACATGGAGCATTCACATATGATACTACTGGTCTGATTGGGATATTATCCTTATGAATTTTAGGTAAGCCAGAAAAAAGCTCCATTCATTAATTTGAGAAATGGCCGCGTGGATCCATTAATTTGAGAAAAATTTGTGAGTTATCAGGTAGTACAGAATTGTTATTTTTTAATAATGAAATATCTTGTTTTTGGTATTTATTAGTCGGGTCTTGCGTTTTTATGAAATCTCCATTATTCAAAAGTTCTTTGATTTTAGTTCATAACCTAATTTAGTTAAAACAGTTATCGTGTTTCCTTTATCAGCTTTAGTGAATATTAGGATATTTTGCGTTAGTTTTGCTTTTATTGTGTTTAAGGTTGTAAATTCTTTTTTATTCAGTTGAGTATTTGAATTAGATTTAAATTCTTCAGAGATGCTATATTTGTTTAGTTGCGAAATGTTTGAAATAGAATTTACAACCTTAAACACAATAAAAGCAAAACTAACGCAAAATATCCTAATATTAACTAAATCTGATAAAGGAAACACGATAACTGTTTTAACTAAATTAGATTATGATACTAAAATCAAAGAACTTTTGAATAATGGAGATTTCATAAAAACGCAAAACCCGACTAATAAATACCAAAAACAAGATATTTCATTATTAAAAAATAACAATTCTGTACTACCTGATAACTCACAAATTTTTCTCTAATTAATGAATCCACGGCTTACCTAAAATTCATAAGGATAATATCCCAATCAGACCAGTAGTATATCTGATAACTCACAGATTTTTCTCAAATTAATGAATCCACCACCCCCCCTTTTTTACGGCTTACCTAAAATTCATAAGGATAATATGCCAATCAGACCAGTAGTGAATGCTCCATGTTACAAATTAAGTCAATTCGTTACGAATATTTTACCAAAATTCATAAAATTCGATTCTAAGTATGCACTTAAAAACTCCTTTGATAAAGTAAGAAACTTAAAAATTCCAAATATTGCAATATTGTTTCCTTTGATGTAAAAAATCTGTTTAGCTCCATACCGTTAAGCGAACTTTCACGTATTATTAATGGACTAATAGATAACTCTGATAATTTAGTAAAAGTAAAAAGCGATCTCAAATCTATAATTAGTACATGTATAGATCAAAATTATTTCCAGTATAACTATGAAATATCCAAACAAATTAATGGTTTACCAATGGGCTCTCCAATTTCACCTTTATTTGCCGAGATTTTTATGGCTGATTTTTAACAGCATTTATTCAACACCAACAATTCATTAATCAGAAATATATTTTTTTGGGGGTAGATATGTGGATGACATATTTTGCATCTTTACATGAATCAACAGAAACTTAGATACCTTTTTAATATGTTTAAATTCCCTAAACAATAGAATTCAATTTACCATGGAAAAAGAATCTAGCAACATTTGAAACTTTTTAGACATAAATATTACAAAGACAAGAGATTCGCTTAAATTTGATATATATAGGAAATCAACAACAACAGATGCAATAATTCATAAAGAGTCTAATCAATCCTGGCAAGTAAAACTTTCTACTTTTCATAGTCTCATCCATAGACTTTCAGCTTTCCCTTAGACTCGGCGAGTTTCCAAAAAGAAGAATCCATTATAAAACAGATTGCAATAATTAATAACGGTCATAAGATCGCTTTGATTGATAAATTAATAAAGAAAAACAGAACATTTTAACTAAACAATTTTATAACCCTACATTAGAATTAGAAAAGGAGCAGTTTAAATTTATCACAATTATAAGACTAATAAACAATAAAGGCAAAATTGAAAAACAATCTAAATCTGGTTACAAAATAAATTGTGTGAACTGTGAAGCTGTATACGTAGGACAAACTGGTCGAAACTTAAATATTAGGATTAAAGAACACAAAAACTCGATTTTACATAATATTAAAAACTCTGGCATAGCAAAACATTGTATAGAAAACCATTTTATAGTTACGAATAATGTCAAACTTTTACACACGGAAATAAAAAGCAAAATGCTGAACCTTTTGGAGTACCTAGAAATCCAAAAGTCACAAAAACAGACGTTTTAAATACGACAAACTGACCTGCTCTTTAAAACCTGCATAATTGACACTGCAATAAAAACAAAATATCGTCAGACGGTTTAGTAGGGTATAACAATTTTAGATTTCAGTATACAACTATTCTTGATAAAGGCCTCATCAAGCCGAAACATATGTAGAGAAAAATATCTCTTTAAATTATTTTGAAACATCTAAAAGCAGTGTACATATTATCCCTAGTATTATTATTTAACGATGTTTCACAAGGATCCTACCGCCGAAACTATTCATTGTTTTTGTACTACTCTAAGGTAGCAATCGCGCCGAACGATCAACAATGACCATGACTTAAGATTAACAGTGAACAGTTCGAACTCTGATATAACAAAACAAAGAATGAAGTAATATGAGCGAAATCTATCCGAGCAAGTCGATGTGACTTGCCTGTCACTGTGCCTTTTGTGAAATGCCTTATATTAATTAGTTTTGGAAAATATAAGTGGAACAGGGAGGGTGTCTAAAACCTTACTTATTAAAAAAATATACATTATTTTTGAGTCCTGCTGAAAATTCGAAAAGTTTATTGGGGCCTGCCTCAACAACACTTAACAATTTAAAAAATAATTACACTGTAAAGTTAATTTCCATATTTTTATCAGCGACAAAATTAAACGTACGCCTGAGAATAAAACATATTTCACTATTCGATTTCAGTTTTTATAAACTACCGAAAAATAAAAAATGTGTTTCTAGTATTGCCGAATTATAAGGCACACGTGCATAACAAAACTTAAATTTTATTAATTCAATGATTGGCTAGATCTATGATTACTACGTACGGATTAAAACATTCCACAAGCCATCCAATAAATCCTGCTGCCTCAAATTATCTAGTTCGATCACGCTCTCCTCCCGTTCTCGCTTTAGAAACTTCCATGACACTAACTCAGCGATAGTTTGTAAAATTAAATCTGGATCCAACGGGTCGTTCGAAATCATAGTTTCATCACTTGACTCACTGGAAGAAAGTGTAAATCAAAATATTTATTTATCACAATAAATCTAATTCAAGAATAGCAAACATAACAATATTGCGTATTAAAAACAGGACAACGACAATAAAATTTATTAAAACTAGAAATAGTCAAATTATTCAACAATGTAAACAGAAATATTATCAGTAGGAAGGAAGTTGATAATGTTGAACATAATCTAAACAGATATACAAGTTAGTATCTGAAGCGACTAATTAACACTGATTAACACCAATATAAAAACACGGCAATACTACAATTATTTTTACAACTTTGAATTTGACATGATGCACCAATTTTTAAATCTGGAGATAAAGTAAGTAAGTAGCGCAATAAATAAATACATTTTCTAAGATTTTTGAAAAGTGCTTTAAATACATACTTAAACTTTTTTCCCAAATAAAATTCTCTCAAAAAGTCAATATGGTTTTCGGTTGTAACTTATGAATTGATCAATGAAATAACATAATTATTTTGAGTCAATCACAAATATTTTCATATTTTTCTCTACCTTCGCTATTAATTCTTTATTAATTATTCTTACGAATGAGCAAAATTTTTGATAACAATTTCGAATGAGACATTTAACCAAATTCGAACAACTTCAACATTCTAGAAAAATTAATTCACGATTATCATATTATACAATTGTTTTCTGAATAAACTAAACATTAACCATATCATAAAAAGCAAAACTCGCCCAGGACTGGACTACATATTAAGTGAAAATTCACGCAGTACAGGGTGGGCAAATAAGCGAGGTAAGCGGCTGTATCTCAGAAACTCCTAATCGTAGAGACTTGCGGTAAAAAATGATGTAACTAAAGTGACTAAAAGAAATCACTGGAAATAATTTTCCAGTTCATACCTCTACCGCTAGGGGGCGTAATAGCTATGGTCGGGCAGAAAAATGCATTTTACTCAAAAATGTTTTATTATAAGTTGATAAAAGAATACCACCACTGTAATCCTCGTGACATTCTGCATCTTTTTGGTTCATCACTTTTGATTGTAACCAAATAAGGGCGAGGAGGAAGGGAGAGGTCTGACTGATTGAAATGCTTATAACTTTAGTTTGACTGAATATATTTGAGCAAACTAGGTCTCGTTTGAGAGAGGAAACCTTGTTTATTAAGAACAAAATATACCCATGACAAATTAGTTTTTGCTGCTCCCGCTACGGCGCGCCAATTCAAAAGTTCATAGGATTTTTCATTTTTCTCGGAAATTTCGATTATAATGCTATAATTTTTCCAACAGAAACAGAAAATAGATCAAATTTGCAGGAAAAAAGCTCTAAACCGCATATCGATAACTTCACGCGTTCAGGAGTTATTGCCAAAAAAGCATTTTCTTACAATTCATGCATTGAAAAAACGAATGTTTCGAACTTCTTTGGTCAAGCATGCCATGGCTAAATAAAATATATTATGAAGAATAATTATTAAACAATCAATCAAGACCGAATTCGAATAAAACATTTCAATTTAATGTCTCATGTGTTCAAACTGTCTCCATCATGTTCCACACATTGTTTCAATCTTTGTTGGATGAAGAAAACGCTTCGATTTCAGCCGCTGGTAGTTAAAGGAGAAGAACTGCATGTCGAATTCTATTTTCCATGTATATCCTTGTCGTCGGTTTGGTGTCCCCTATAGAAGTGGAGACACGTCAAGTCGGGCAACCTGGCCGACCAATGAAATAAACTTCCTCTTCCTATCCAGCGTCCCTGAAGGTTCTGGTCGATATGGTTTCGCTCATTAATAGAAAAATGTGCTGGGCAACAGTCTAATTGCAGAAACATGTTTAGCCTAAAGGCGCGTCCACACGTGTAACCGATCCTCGTAACGTAACATCGTCGCGAACCAAGGGCACGTACGGTTCGTTCCTTCGAGTCGTCTAAGTAGGACGCGAGCGCACTGCCGTACCAAACCTCGTAACGCGATTATTCTGGCGAGCCGCTAAATTTCGGTTCAATTCAACGAAATGCTCGGGCTACCGTCCAGACGCTGTAACATCAGCGCCTTTCATTACTTTGTAACATCCTTTGATGGTTCGCTAGTATACCGACAACTGACGGCTCGCTGCGAGCGGTACGCTGTAAAATTTTGACACGGCATTTTGATACGCGATGAGGCTCGGCATGCCGTCCAAACGGATCATAAAATGATACGCGAGCAGGTTACGTTACAAGGTTCGGTTACACGTGTGGACGCGGCTTTATAGTTTCCAATAGCACATCTTCTAACAAAATCGGCAACTCAATAATCAAAAACTCTAGAATGACTATCGAAAAAGTAGGGTTTGATAATTTCATTTCCTATAATGCCACACCACACGTTCAGACTCCAGCGACCTTGGTGCTGCACTTCCCGCATCTAATGCGAATTTTCAGCAGACCAGTAATGCATATTATGTCTGTTGACTCTCCCATCGCTATGAAAGTTACACTCGTAGGTCCATGAACTGTGTATGGAAAACGATATAGTAATTAATGTAGTCAATTTATCCGCCGACACTTGCCTCGGAACAGGACTGATCTAACCACGACGAACCACGCGAGAAAATGGACAACGAATTGGAGAAAGGAGGATCTGCTGCGTGTTGCTACTTGGAATGTGAGATCATACAAAAACAAAGACCAAGAAATTTTAAAAGAACTAACAGATAACAAGAAGTACGCAGAATATATTGTGGTCTACAGCGGAGTTGAGAAGCACGAAAGAGCAAGAGAGGGTGTTGCTGTGGCAATCAGCACGAAATACTAAAATTGTATAAAGGAATGCAGCTACATCAGCCCACGAATTATAGCTGTTACACTAAAGTCAGACGACCAAACAATAAATGTACTACCAATATATGCACCAGAAGAAAACAGACCGCTGCTCCTGAGAGACTCGTTTTTTGATCAACTCCTCGACTCACTACCAACTGACCAACCCATGGCAGTACTTGGGGACCTTAATGTACGAGTTGGAAACGGAACAGTCCCAGGAATTGAACAAAGGTTCAACGAGAATGTGCTGAATGATAACGGGGAACTAATGATAGACCTATGTACAGGGTGATCCCCTATAATGTCGCCCCCCTTTACCTTTTTTATTTTAAGTGTCCCAAAAAAATTAAAAGTATGGTTATGTAGGTACTGAAAAATACTGTTTTTCTGCCTATAAAAAATATTGCAAAAATGATCAGTATACTGGGAAAAACAAAAAGTTATTTTATTTTTAATGGAACACCCTATATATGAATTTATTTTTCGATTTTTCGTAAAATTCTAAGCATTTTTTATCTATGGTGTTATACTTCTAGAGTTAGTAGTTTCACAGCTATAAATAGTTGAAAATCGGTACTTTGGCTGCTTTTCACCTTGGTAGCAAGAAGATCATTTGAGATGGAGTAAAATGAATTTCACATTCCTATCTTAACTTTTCAAGAGCTAGCTGACGGTACTAAATGGCAGGCGGTACCATGGGTACCAAATCTGGCACCTCCGTAGGTACCATCAGTTAGCACCATCACATAGCTCTTGAAAAGTTAAGATAGGAATGTGAAATTCATTTTACTCCATCTCAAATGATCTTCTTGCTACCAAGGTGAAAAGCAGCCAAAGTACCGATTTTCAACTATTTATAGCTGTGAAACTACTAACTCTAGAAGTATAACACCATAGATAAAAAATGCTTAGAATTTTACGAAAAATCGAAAAATAAATTCATATATAGGGTGTTCCATTAAAAATAAAAAAAGGCTATTAGATAGATATATAAGATATGCATACTAACCAGGCAAGTCCATTGATTTGACAGAGAGCCATAACAACATTTGGACATAGAGGGTACCTTTAAAAACGCATCTACAGAATCTATAATCAATGCTCTAGCAAGAGAGAGTACGACTTCTGCTACGTCAAAACGTCGCGTAGCGGTCCTTTTGCCGCCGTTGGCACAAGCTATTGGGTCAACACGTTTTTCTCCCCGAGAAAGAACCGGACGTCCTAGCCAGAAAAATAATCCCCATTCACGCTGGTAGCCGGGGAGAATCGGATATTCCCGTGGGACCATTTTTGCCTGTGCTTACATAGTATACGATTTTTGTAAATGTAGGTGACCGTGACACGGTTAAGAACCAGACAAAGTCATGGAATGATACCACTGTCCAACAAGGGTGTAACCTATTTGGGAGGGTCGCCCCAGCGCTAGCTAAGCCCGGACTGTGGTTGTACTGGCAAGTGGCCTTGTAGCCGTGTCATTTAGAGTCTGTAGAAGGGGACTCAGCACAAAAAAAGTATCACTACTTCTTTGTCAGTGGATAAATGTCAATTTGAAAAGTATGGTTAATATATCAACAATTGGCGAAACAATACTGGCAGCTAGAGCAAATAGGGGATGCCCACAAGGAGATTAGCTTACTATGGGAAATCCCAAATTGATGAATTGATGGTAAGGTTAACATCCAATGGTTTATATTGCTTAGGATACACCGACAACCTTGCGATTATTGCAAAGAACAGATTCGCAGGTACGGTCATGAAGCTTACACAACTAGTTCTAAACATTATCGGCAAGTGGTGTAAGGAGGAAGGCCTGACAGTGAACCCCCATAGTAAAAGTCGCCAAAAAAAGAACACTGGAAGACTCAGGGCATCAGTTTTCAATGGGGTACATATTGCATTCACACAAGAGAGGGGTCATTTTTGACCATAAGTTAACATAGAATCAACACATACAAAAAACTACACGAAAAAAATTAGTAGCCTTCAACTTGTGCCAAAGTAAAGGATGTGTCAAAAAAGTGGGCGATGCAACCAAAAATTACCACATGGCTTCATGCCAGTCATTAGGCCCATGATAGCATACGGGTTGGAGGTTTGGTGACCAAAGACACCACAGGCTGGAGTGGTACGTCTGGCATCCAAAGGCAAGCCTGACTAAGGGCCGCCTATGCCATGAAAACCCCTTTAGCAGCGGCATTAGAGGTCCTTTTAACATATATATTCAGGGCGAAGGTAGATCAGCCACGTGTAGACTATCTAGGTCGCAAGCACCCATAAGCATCATGGAAATGCCAACAGATGGCATACTTCCAAAATATAGCATTGATAAACGTTTCAGGATAAGTTTAACGTCCAGAGCTGCATATTAATGCAGACATAGCTGTCTATAGAGACGGATCAAACACCGATGAAGATTCAGGTACCGGTATATACAGAGTAAAACAAGACAAGAATCTCTTTGAGCATAGGCAAATATGTGGCGATATTCCAAGTTGTCGCAATACATCATTGTGCGAGTTGATAAGGCAAGCCTTTACAGGTAAAACCATTGCAATCTACTCTGACAGCCAAGCGGCAATAAAAGCAATTAACTCAAAATTTGTCTGGGACTGCATACAAGCTCTAAAAGAGCTGGACAGACGAAACAGGCTGACCTTAGCGTGGGTACCAGCACATACAGGTACAAAGCCAACGAAGAGTCTGACTCATTAGCCGGAGCAGAAGCACTGTTACAAGCCCAACTATTATTCTAGTTACTAAAACAGAGTTTATCCACAATACCGAAACAGAATTTTGCACTCGACGCGCGTTTCGCTTACCATGTTAGCATCATCGTAATTATTTTCTGATTTACTAGATATTCTGTGAATTTTGGCGATGACTTTTTTATAAACACTTTAGCCTGGTTCATTACTATTCCACCATTTTTGAGATTTCGTTTGCATCCGTAATTTGATGATTACCTTTTGTATAGGTTTTCCTATACTACGGAAGGGTTCTGATCCATACAGGGCCAGTAACCTATACAAAAGGCAAGCATCAAATTATGGATGCCAACGAAATGGCAAAAATGGTGCCATAGTATGCCAGTAACGAACCAGGCTAAAGTGTTTATAAAAAAAAATCATTGTCAAAATTCACAGAATATCTACCAAATCAGAATAACAGTTGGGCTTCTACCTGTAAGCTCAACAAACATATGAGTCCGATTTGGCTTGATACGGGCAGATATACGGAGAATCTGAAAACTAACCTACGACGCCTCATGGAGAAGACCGGGTTGAATAAAGAACTCTAAATAGCATTTTGAGGGCGCTCACGATAGATCTGAAAAGGCCGCAGTGTGGAAACTACCAGCTTATAAGCCCCTAAGCTAATATAATCTAATCTAATACCATACCTGTCAGATAATATGTCAATTAGTGCCTTTAATTTGACTAATTCGTTCCACAGGAAATTTAACTTCAGAAGTTCATGACCTGCTACTATCTCCAAATGCTAAAAATATGTAATAAAATTTACTCAAACCAATGAAAGATATTATCATTTGCACCGCCGACACACTTCGCCACTACGAGCGTAAGTATCAGCGACGCTGAAATCGAACTTATAATTATAGTCTGTGATTTTTTATTTTAAAAAAATTTTGGAATCAATAGAATTTTCAAGCAGATTTTAAATTTTAAATCACCAAGAAGTTAGATGTATAAAAGTAGTCAACGTCAAGCGTGCATAAAAAAATCTGACAATTACTTAAATGATAAGACAATGTTTCAATCCTTGGACACGAATAATTTCCCTTCTTTACTCAAAATACATTATTTTCTTAACACAATGTTAGGGTGTCACGAACGCACAACACAGCTTAGGTTAGAACGTCACTAAATTCGCACGTCCAGCAGTTTGTTATTTTATACATTGTTATTTGATTGTAGATGTACAGACTGATCCAAATACGAGAGTAAAAATGATATAAGAAATAAATAAAATAAATCTATCAAAAATGTCCTCATCTTAAACGTAATGCCTTATACCTTTATACATTCTTAAAATCCACAACAAAATTAGGCGAATTTTAAATAGCATGTTCTGTGTTTAAAATTAATCACTTTACTCTCGTAACCCTTGGCGACATTAGACAGCTGATCAAAAAGTAAGACAGAAAGACAAGTTCAAGAAATGGTTGTTTAATTGGAAATATCCATAGATATCTTACTTTATGTCAATGGAAATATCTCGAAAGCTGTAAATTTTAAACATAGCACATGTAACATACAATTTGCTTAGTTTTTATCGTGAACTCTTAAAATGCAATTAAATATCATGCATTATATTTAAAATCGGAAAAACATTGAGTTCTGTTTTATTTGTTTTTTAGTGGATGTTGAATTGCTTTTTTTGAAAATACATTTGAATTCATCATAAAACTACCAGTTAATGAAATAAATTCAAGGTGTAACATTTAAAAATATATATTTTTATCAGCGCTTCCACATTGTACACAGTACAGATTGATCGAGTCTAATGTTACCCCCCTTTAACTTCGCCTTATTAATGTTTGAAAATTCAATAGTATAGGTAGGAAAATTAAACAACTTATATGCATTTCCTACACCTACTATTGAAATTTCAATAAATAATAGAAGTCGAAAAGGGTTCATTTTGGGTACATGATATTAGATATAAATTGTGTTCAAAAATAAAGGCAGACTCTATTAATTTATTAATATATAGTGCTCCATTTTTAAAAAATTAAGTTTCGTTTCTGCATCACCCTGATATACGAAGATATATGTTGCAAATAGTTTACATAAATCCCTACAACTTTTGTCTTTAACATTTTTTTGTAGTGCGAAAATCAAACAAGTTAAAGGGGAACACATTCACAATTCTGTTTTTTTATTTTTTTTTTGTAGCTTAAAAATTAACAATGTTAAAGGGGGGGGGGGGGAAATTATGGGTGAACACCCTGTACAGTGAATTTTTCAAATTGAAAATAAAAAATTTTCGGCCAAAGTTTAACAAAACACTTTCCCGCTAACACCATTTTCAAGACGCATCCAGACCGAGGCAACACGGAGCAACTTTTGACGTTTGTGGCTAGATGTTCCTGGTTGCCCACGTCGTCACTAACAATGTTTACCTGGGTCGCTTGCCGAGTAGTAAACTTCAAAGAAAAATTGGGGAACAAGCTTCGGCTAGACAAGAGTTGCTATTTGTTTCTTTTTTGTTAGTTTGGGTTAGTCGCTTGGATTTCCCGGATTCCATAAGTACTCTGCTTCTTTGTGCATCTCTAGTAATAGTATTATCACAGCTTATTCAATCACCAGCTATTCATCTCTATCGAAATCGGAAAGTTGGAGTGTCGGGCACTACGCATCCTGACAGTGCCCTTAGCGGTTCAGTTTCACGGTCTCGTGATTTTTCAGGCAATGTAATGACACGAAGCGAACTGAATTTAAAATGAATATCCCCTTCAAAATCCACGACAAATTCGCCCGAAACTGCGAGTATTGCCCTAAAATGACCGGAAATTTCGGATTTTCATAAAATTTTGCCATTTTGCGTCTCCTGACGCGATTTCGGAAAAATGACATTTGCGTCCGCACTAAAAGCAGTACGTAAAATTTGAAATACTCGTTTACTGTTTTAGGGCAAGCACCAACTTTCATGGAGAATAAAATTTTCTGAGAATCCAATAATAAAGGAGTTTCCCATATGTTGCATACTTTTTTGGACACACTGTATATGTATTATTTATCGAGATTTTATTTAAGCATTTCGAATTTACTTTTATAAGATAGCTGGCCATATTTTGTTATCGCAGAGTTACCTACCTACTGCCCCCATTAACCAGCTGTGGGTTTTTACTACAATATCGTGCCCAATTCTCTTTGGTCCTTTTTATTTTTATGTTTATTAAGGTTTCCTTCCTGGGATTCTTTACAATTCAAGCCAGCTGTTATATTTCAAGAACCACGCTGAATGGTCATTATTTTTTGCTGGGAAAGTACACACCGGCGAGTACGTCGCCAAGCAAGCCTATTTTCGGTCTTAACGTAAAAATAAAATTTTGTATTCTTTGGTCCGCGTTTAGTTACACAACCCTAGGTAGAGAGCTCTGCATATTTCATATTTTTGCTGATATCGTGTATTCCGTTTACTTTTGTAATTTAGATTTTCAAGAATAAATCTCTAACTCTCTACTGATGTTCGGCCCTGCCAAAACTGAAAGTATTTCAAATTCACGAGTAAATCAATCTCTAACGCTAAAGAACAAAGAAGCAGTGCTTATGGAATCTAAATCCAAATAACAAATGCGCAAATGAAAGATTCGATGCTCTGAATGAAATATTCATCGTTGTAGAATTCGATGTACCGGAGTTTAAATGAACAATGAAAAATTTAAAGGACAGTTCTACACAAAGCGGATGAAATATAGAACATACGAAAAATATGCCGCTGGACCTCACTTTCTTTCAACGTGGTTTGCCTATGAGCATATACTTTTCCTGAAAGAAGAAAACATGGTAGACTCTTCTACGGAAGGAGGAGTCCAAAGTCAATTTTAGGATTTACTGACATTTTTTAAAACAGTGTACATATCGCAAAAATAATAACGTAAATCATTAATTTCCTTGCCATTTTGCTGATCCAACTGGTGTCTGGAAAAAGTTCGGAACTTCTTGTCATACATTCTGAGCTTCTACAACAATAATTTTCGCCCTATTTTTTTTTCAAAGAAAAATGTAGTTTCTACTGCTACTTCTCCAGTTACCATATATAACTTGTAATGTCTCCTTATGTTCAGAATCAAATGTGCCTCTCCACCTTGCGTGCATGTGTTTACATGATTACTGACTCGAAATAACGCTATACATCTATAGCAACTAGCAGAAACTAGAACTTTGGCTTTCTCAGGTTCGAGTAGTAAAGGCTTCGCAAGAACCCTAAATTTGGGAGATCAGATTCCAAATACGTTTGAGCTCTAATAATGTAGTATAATAACACCTGGTAATTTGCATTTGCTACAGCAGAGAACAATGCTGGCAAATGCTTCGTAATTGAAAAATTCGCTTCCACTTGTATTGTAATGTGTTTTCCATCCATTAAGCCGACACAGTGTGGAAAATTCCGTCGAGAGTGAAACTCATTTGCTATAGTCAGCCACCCTCATTAATTCGCAGAATTAACTGGAATCAAAAATATTTAAACTGAGAAAATTAAAAAAAAAATCACAAAATTATTATTTAAAATTGTATTTTTTTACAGGAAAGTACAATTGGTTCATTTGATGATGCAACTTGGATAATTTGCAAAAAACGCAATCAGAGAATCAGTAGTGTTTTGAGATTTCTCAAAACACTGCGAAACCATGGTACAATAAAGGCAAGATAATATTCAGATGTGTCTACGTCATGTGGTGACTAAATAATCATAGAAGTGATCTGTCATTCCTTTGTTACGAGCGTTATTATGAGCCAAAATTTAGCTTACCACATGACGTAGCCATATCTTAATATCATATCTTGAATTTACTGTATCATGCTGCCAATTATTCTGATAATTCTGGTGATTCAAACTTCTAATATACCACACCGCATACAACTTGCCGACATAAGAAAGCCAGCTTTTTCAAACAATAAATCACAAACCTTACGAGCATCTTTTAAAGCACACCCTCCTTTCACCCTACAAGTTCCTGCAATCCGACACCTCTACAGTGTATAATGCTTCCGACTGAAGAGGACGAATAACTACAGGAAGATTATTTGATAATGAAAAAGATGTAGGATAATAATGTTACAAAACTGAGAAAGTCGAACACGGATTATACTAAGACACTAGAGCATTTAATTCCCAATATTTTATGGCTAGCCAGGTTGGGAAAATACGACTATCCTTCACAGGCTCATTCACATAGACCACAAAGCCCTTTTTCCGAATTTCACTCATCTGCATGAACACCCACGCCATCAGGATCTTTGCATACCAATGAGTCGCAAATCATCATCTCACAACAGCAGACGTTTTTAAAAATAGCTCCACCAGACAACAGTACAGTTTTGGATTATAAGGCGGCAATATACCTGATCCTATGTCGTCAGAATGCTCTTTTCCCCAGAATTACTTAATATTCCAATCATTGTATAATTTATATTAAGAAAATTAGGTTACCTATCTACTACCTGCCTTTTTTTTTTTCTTTTTTTTTTATGGCAGTGGCACACACACTAAAGGGAGATCCTATGGCGCTCGACGAGCGGTATGTGTGCGAAGATGTTGATTGACACGGTTCTTGAATATTTGTAGGTTGTAATTAGTGAGAAACAGATGTCCTGGAAGTGAGTTCCACAGTGATGCAGTGCGCCAGACAAAGGAGTTCTGGTAAAGCGATGTTCTAGGCGTTTCTAGTTGTACGACGAAATGGTGCGCTCCTGCCGTCTGTCGGGACTGTCTGACAGGAGTTGCCAGGGACGGGATGATGCGGGCCAAATCCTGGGAACATCTGCCTGCCGTGAAAGTATCTGTAAAACAGAGACATATCGGCTACATGTCTGCGATGTTCCAGACTATCCAGATTCCGGGTCAACTCCGGATCCCCGACAAGACGCACAGCCCTCTTCTGAATGGAATCCAGCAGGTTTAGGGTATGCTTTGGTGCGGCACCCCAGATATGAGCAATATTCTAAGCACGATCTTATTTGCGCTTTGTACAGCAAGAGCAACTGCTGCGGTGTATAGAGTTTTTTGTTGCGAAATGGCGCACCAAGCTTCTGGGAGGCTGATTTTGCGATGTTAGCAACATGGTCATGCCATGACATACTGCTGTTGACCGAGACACCCAGCAGCCCAATTGACGAGGATGAAGGAATGGTCGATCCTGCCATAATGATGTCAGGGCCCGCTGTATTGACCCTCTTAGTAAACGTTGCTGCTTGGGTCTTTGCTGCATTGAACTGGACCAAATTTCGGTCGCCCCAAGTTTGAACTTTCTCCAGGTCTTGATTAATTGCTGTAATTTGCTCCTGTCTGCGGTGATGAGTCTGAGTCGCTGGTAAGGGTTTTTCTGATCTAAAGTGGTAGGCAAGGGTACTGTCATCTGCAAAACTGTAAACATGATTATTCGTTTCGATCAGCAGGTCATTAATATAGATGAGGAACAGAGTCGGTGAAAGTATTGCGCCCTGAGGCACGCCCGCGTTGATGGTGAATGTGTCCGAGATGTGTCCATCGACTGCAACGTGTAGGGATCGGTTCTTAAGGAAACTGGCCAGCCAGCTGCAGAGAGAGGCGGGCAGTCCCAAGGACGGCAGTTTGTTGAGCAGTCCGTCATGCCAAACTCTGTCGAATGGCTTTGAAATATCCAACGCAATCGCTCGAGACTCTCCGTAGTTTTCAATTGCCCCACTCCATATATGAGTGACATAGGCCAAAATATCTCCTGTCGATCTCTCTTTGCGAAAGCCGTATTGATTATCGCTGATTATTCTGTTGTTCTCGAGGTATTTGAGTAGTTGCTGATTGACTACACGTTCCATGATTTTGGAGATTGTTGGAAGCAAGGCAATTGGGCGATAGTTTGAGGGCGTGGTTTTTTTGCCTTTTTTGGAACAGGTTGCACTCGAGCGACTTTCCAAGAGGATGGGTAAATCCCTTTTCTGTAAGAAAGAGAAAAAAGCCTGTCAAAAACGGGTGTTAGTTCGTTGGCGCAGTTCTTTAGCACGGTGGCAGGTATTCCGTCCGGTCCTGATGCCTTTTGCGTATCTAGTTCTTTAAGGATTTTGCGAATATCACGGTACGAAAACTTGACTTCTGCCATGGTAGCGTTGATGTTCCGTATGGTGGGGAGAGTCTTGCCTTGGGGCACGTCTAAGGTAGAGTGCGATGAAAACATTTTGGCGAGCATGTTTGCTTTTTCCTTGGCTGTAGTCGCCGTGATGCCACGTTCGTCCGTCAAAGGCGGGAGAGACGTTTTTGTAAAGTTGTTACTTACTGCCTTTGCTACCGACCAGAAATTCCTGGAACCACTGGGGCATTGCAAAAGTTTATTCCTGATCCTTTGATTGTGTTTGTCCTTAGTTTCTTCGATCACACGCTTGCACTCGTTTCTCGCTTCGATAAAATAATTGCGATTTTCAGCGGTCTGATTTTGCTGCCAGTACTTATAGTCTTGCTGTTTCCTTCCTACAGCTCTTTCGCATCTTTTGTCGAACCAGGGCCTTTCCTTTTGATGGTAACTTGATGAAATTTGGAATGTATGCTTCCATTCCTGAGGAGATTACTTGCATGATCTCTTCGCAGCAGTCTGACGGGTCGTCAGTGGCAAAGCAGACGTCGAGCCAAGGAAAATCTAGGTAGAACTGTCTTAGATCGTCCCAGTTTGCAGAATTGTAATGCTAGATTTTGCGAGGCAATGGTGGATCCTTCTCTATGGGTGGCAATTCACAAACCGTTGTAATAAGTTTGTGGTCGGAAGTACCTAATGGCGGACCAACTGTAACCTTGTACTGGTCCGGATTGGTGGTCAGAAAAAGGCGGATGGCGGCGAATTCGCCCCTCTCTGAGATTCGAGTTGGTTCGTCTACAAGTTGAGTAAGACCGCAGCTGATGGCAAATGCTTCCTTCAGCTTCTCTACCTTCGTTGTCGGTCTTGTTGTGATGTTTGAGCCAGTTGGTGTTGTGGGCATTGAAGTCTCCCAGAACGATTATATCTGTACTGGGGTGATCGACCTGTATTGAGTCAAAAGTGGTAGCTAGTGTTGTGAAAAAGCTTTGGTAGGCTCTATCGCTCGGAGGGCGATAGAGACAACATATAAACTTGGTTAATCCCTTGGCGGTGAACTTGAGCCACATGACGTCAAGGTTGTTCGGTTCGAGAGTTTCCTCGCGGTGACATGAAAGGTCGCTTCGGACAAAAAGGCATATTCCGAACTTATATCTAAATCGGGTATGTAAGTCGTAACCAGGATTGAGGTAGTTCACTGTTGTTGTAGAACATACTTGTGTTTCTGTAAGGGCTAATATGTGTGGTCTATTTGCTTGTAGATGTTGATGTACCGAATTTATGTTTGTATTTAGGCCTCTTATGTTGCAGAAATCTATTCTAAATTGGTTCGGTATCTTTGCTGTCTGTGAAATGCGGAATGAAGGGCTCCCAGGGCCACCCAGCGCCCGGAGATCCGACTGGCCGGGGAGTTTACTTCCGGAATATTTTGATTCTGGAAGCACCACCATGTCCATATATTCCTACTGTGGAACCCGGGACCACCAGCGCGGAAGCGGAACGTGATTTGGTAAAACCACTTAGCGCTTCCCAATTCTGGTGGGGTGGTCTTTCACCGGACGATGCGAGTAGGCTTAGGCATCTACCACCTAGGGCTCAGACTCATTCCTTTGGCGGTCCCTAGTCTGACAGGGGTAAAAATGGGGTTTGTTGGGTTACTCCCCAGTGATCAGCTCCAGACTTTGTACTTTGGTGTTCTCCAGCCTGGAGGAGGACGATGGGATTTGATGGGCCACATCCCGTGGCAACTGGGAATGGTGGGGGCGTCACTCCCCGTAATCAAACTGCTCTCACCAGTTTGACGTTCCCACCAGCCAATACAATGCAGCCCCTCTTGTCACAAACTGTCATTGATGGGCCCCAGACTTTGTACTTTGGTGTTCTCCAGCCTGGGGGAGGGCGATGGGCTTTGATGCGCCATATCCCGTGGCAACTCGGAATGGTGGGTGCGTCACTCCCAGTAATCAAACTGCTCTAACCAGTTTGACGTTCCTGCCAGCTAATACAATGCAGCCCATCTTGTCACAAACTGTCATTGATCAGCTACAGACTTTGTACTTTGGTGTTTTCCAGCCTGGGGGAGGACGATGGGATTTGATGTGTCATATCCCATGGCAAATAATTATGAAACTATTTTTGAAGTGAAACTTCTTTACGCACGGCAGGGTAAGTTCGTTTCATGCAAATTGCTACGTAAATAAAACGCTACGTAGTCGAGTTAGTGTGATGATCGCTTGCATGCATTGAGCGCGCTTCAATGCATTAGACCGTAAACAGCTATGGCCACAAAATATAAATCAGCTGGAGGGAGGGAAACGTTACCAATTCTTGGTAACGTTGGCCAAACGTATAGAATTACCCATGTCATTACGTTTCAGCAAATTGCTTCCAACTGCTCTGGTAGTGCAATGGTCAGATTCTGTGCCTGTGATACGGCGGCCAGAGTCAACACCTTGTTGTAGGTTGTAGGAGGTATGCGCGGGTTCGATTTCCGTTGGTGGCAAGACTTTTTTTTTAAGTTATGTTTATTTCTTTTTTTAAATTTGGGTTAGTTTTGTTTGGGTTAGTTTGGCCCCAGAGCGAGCGGAGGGCCATGCTTGAAGTTAATACTACTCTTTATTAAAAGTAATGGGAACTGAGGATTGGCAACGTTGCCGTCCTCTGATTTATATTTTGCAACCGCTGCTGTTTAGGAAGTCACTACCGTCTTGATGAGGAAGGCCAGGAAGCAATATTGGGGGAGGGGAAGACTTAGTGCAGTGTAATTGTTACACGGAGCGCTAGCGGTTTTCAACGTACGATTAAACGATAGTGCGATAAAAATGCTTGAATTTTAAATAAATAAACAATAAAATCAATAATATATTATATTATTAATATTAAGTAATTAGAAATTTAATAATAGATTTATTTAGCATGTATTGATTTAAATGATATTTCTTACAATTTCAAACGTTGCTGGGGCTAATCAATGTTGATGATAATAAATGAAAACAAAGTTATGCTGTAATAAGTGTTAATATTAGGTACATGAGGAACAGCAAGTAAAAATGTTTTAATGCAACTACAAAATAAGGTAATTAAATGTATATACAAATTACTATTTTCAGGACCTACAAGAAATACATATAAACCAAAAAACATGACATACATCATCTACTAAACTAAATTTTCTTCATCATGACACATTTGGTTATGTCTCCCGAGAACATGCTCTAATGGCATAACTACGTTAAAAGCAAGCTTCTGTAAAATCAAGCAGGGTTTCTCTTGTTTTTTTTTTTAATGGAAAATATTTATTTAATACAACTCAATATTACAAACAATAAATTCATAATTCTCTAATCAATGCTTTAAAGCTCTGGTCTCGAGAATACTAATTACAACTTTTGTGTCGGAGAGATTCTAACTAATATTTAAATACCACTTAAGATGTCTTATAAATACATTATAATTAACAATATTTCTAATATTTTCCGATACTCTATTGTACGATTTACATGCTCGTATATATGGGCTATTTAGGCTTATATTTATTTTAGTCATTATTTGATAAATGTTATTTTGAGACCTAGTTTTATGTTTATGTATATCACTTAAAACATGAATGTTAATATTAGAAATTTGTTTCCCGTAAAATGTTTTATGCATAGGTTTAATCTGTTTCTATTCCAAAACTAGAGTAATGTTTGGAAGTTTTTGTTCCTAATAAAGTATGTCTGTGCTGGTTAATGTATTGTAATTAAATAGACATTTTAATATCTTATTTTGGATTATCTGGATAGAATGAAGATAAGACTTACAGTAAGTTCCCCAAATTGGTAATAAATATCTAAGATGTGAAAGGAAGAAGGCATTATAAATGTTGTGTTTGGTTTTAAAAGACAGATATTTTCTGCATTTGTATATCATAGGTATCACCGGTAATACTTTAGATATAATATAGATATAATATATTAAATATGCCCAGACCAGCTTAAGTTGTTATCTATTATGAGCCCTAAATATTTTATTTGCTGTACTTCTTCAATTTTCACTTCGTTGTAGTATTAAAGTCTTAAACTGGTTAATTTTTTTGTTCAAAATACATACATTTTATTGTGTCAGTATTGATCTTTAATAATTTATTGTAATATAACCAGGTCAGATAGAACTTTAGGTCGTCATATACAACCCTATTTAATGCACTTACTTCTCCATCTGTGTATACCAAAGCTGTCTCATCAGCAAAACAGAGTCGTAAGTCCTGCACACCTTAAATTAAGTACATATAGGGAAAAGAATATTTTAAAGATATGTCTTCCTTATTTACAATTGTTTGGACTATAACATATGCATGTGATATATGCATTGCACACAGATCTCACTAGCACTAGGGGAAAGACTCCCCCTATATGTTGCTGAGATTAAATTAGAATATGGACCATCACTTGAATCTGAAACTGTCAAAAAAGTTTTACAGATTGACACTTAATTTTTGTGATAACATTATAAGCTGCATATCTGAAATGTAGACCAATGGGGCCATTCTTCGACTGTTATTTTTAAAAATTCGTCTTCGTTGACTAAACTGCACTGCATTAAATCAGAAGGAATTTCCTGTAATTCTTGTTCTTCATCCCTTTCGGTAAACACATTTGCCAAAAATAACACACTTTATAAAGTTAAAAACTAATAAACTTTTGTTAAACTTATTAAAAAACAAACAACACGATCAGCAACACTACTCTACTCTTAGAACCTCAACCTCGCTTTCGAGAATGCACTAAGTTCGTCTCTCCCCCAAGCCGCAAAATTTCTGCTTCCTGGCCTTGTCCTGTTAAGAAGGTAGTGGTTAAGTGGTTCAACCAATGAACTCTATTACAAATGGAACGCGCACGCATATGACAAACGACACTGAAATTTAAGGCCTGTCCTGTCTTGGAGAGAGACAGACGTCCGCGAAGGGAATGCGTTGTTCATCTAGCTTGTTTTGGTTTATGGTTAAATTGAGAATTTTCTTTGTTAGAGCTCGTTTATTTCGTTTTGATACCGATTTTAAGTAAAACAATCATCAAGAACTGTTTAAAAATGGTTGTATATTGTTTTGCTTATGGATGTACCAACGAAAGAGCACCCGGAACGACGCCAAAGCTACGCTTTCATAAGTAAGAATTAATAATCCCCTTTCCCTTAACTAAAACATATTAATCTGTTTGGGTTAACATTATGTACTTTTTTAGTTATTTTTGTTTGTAATAATATTATTTATGGTTGTAAGTTGCAATGATAATAGAAAATATGGTTTTAGATTTCCATTTTCACGACCTGATGTTCTTTCATTGTGGATTAGAGTACTTCGGTTGGAAAATATTAAACTATCTGTTCCAATCGGACTGCTGGGTATCTCGGTCAACAGCAATATGTCCTGGCATGACCACGTTGCTAACATCGCAAAATCTGCCTCCCAGAAGCTTGGTGCGCTATTTCGCAACAAAAAACTCTATACACCGCAGCAGTTGCTCTTGCTCTAAGCGCAAATAAGACCATGCTTAGAATATTGCTCACATATCTGGGGTGCCGCACCAAAGCACACCCTAAAGCTGCTGGATTCCATTCAGAAGAGAGCTGTGCGTCTCGTCGGCGACCCGGAGTTGACCCGGAATCTAGATAGTCTGGAACACCGCAGACGTGTGGCCGAGATATCTCTGTTTTACAGATACTTTCACGGCAGATGTTCTCAGGATTTGGTCCGCCTCATCCCGCCCCTGGCAGCTCCTGTCAGACAGTCACGACAGGCGGCAAGAGCGCACCAGTTCGTCGTACAACTGGAAACACCTAGAACATCGCTTTACAGGAACTCCTTTGTCTGGCGCACTGCATCCCTGTGGAACTCACTCCCAGGACATGTTTCCCACTAATCACAACTTACAAATATTCAAGAGCCGTGTCAATCAACTGTCATATGTAGTGATCATTTTACTGAGGACAGTTACTTAGAAAGTTCTTTAAATAAGAAGCTGTTGAAAAAAGATGCAGTACCATCCATCTTCCAGTTTCCTAAGCATTTAAAAGTAGAACCACCTAAGCCAAGAAGGAAATTAATTCGAACGAGTATACCCGAGAGTATACCATCAACATCAGCTCATGCCAATGAAATGGAGATATCTGAGGTAAACATATAAAAAACAATTTGCGTAAGTTTTAATTTTTTTTCCTGGTTACGAGTTAAAGAAAACTAGAAAGTACTTATTGTTGTAAATGTAACCTCGAATGTACATAATTTACACTTCATCGGTCATTTTATTATAATACAAATAGAGTTTATTGTATACTTATATTTATATATTTTTATTATTATTTTAGGATAGTTCCACGTCACTTACAAAGGACGTTGGAGTTCAGACTTACGCAAGGAAATCTTGTACCGAAGTTAAAAGGTATAGAAGGAAATTTAAGAATCTTAATCAAAAAAACAGAAGAAAATCTAAGAAAATCCAGTCAATGGAAAATTTAATTAATCATTTGAAGACAAATTTCAGATGTGAGACTGATTTGGAAGAGACACTGATGAATAATTTTGAAGGCTTTTTATTGGAAATGTTTCACAGTGAGTTGAAAAATTCTAAATTTAGGGCAACACAAAGAAGCAGAGGTATTCTCCAGAAATGAAAGAGTTTGCTTTAACTTTATATTTTTACTCTCCTCGGGCCTATGACTTTTTAAGAAAAAAAATTTGTGTGTCTCATGCTGGAATGCTGAGGAAGTGGCTTTCTGCATTTAATTGCGAAGCAGGATTTTTGCAAGAAGTTTTTGACTTTTTAAAGGTACAGGCAGAAAAAAATTACTATTTAATTAACTCCATGGCCATAAGGTCTCAGATTGTTTATGACAAAAAACAACAGATAAACATTGTGGCTATGTAAATTTAGGAAATGTAGCACCCATAGATTCGCAAGAATTAGCTACAGAGGTTTTGGTTTTTATGATTGTGTCATACACAACAAATTTTAAATGCCCAATAGCATATATGTTTACAAACAAAATAACTGCCATTTTACAGAAACAGTTCATACAAGTTGCAATTCAAAAATTATCAGAAATTAACATTAATGTGCGTTCAATAACTTGTGATGGATGTATTTCAAATATTAAAACTTTTTCTCTGTTAGGATGTAAAATAAATTCGCTCAACATAGAACCAAAATTTCAAATTGCAAAACCTCATTTAGACTCGCCCCAAAATGTTTCAGAAGTTTTTTGTATTTTAGATCCTTGTCATGTAATAAAATTGCTTCGAAATGCATTTGCAGAAACCAAAATAACTTTATCTTCTGGAATCATTGATTTTAAATTTATAGAGAAGTTGCATGTATTACAAGAAAAAGAAGATTTAAAAATGGCTAATTCATTAACATCAATTTTAAACAAAAAAAAAATGAGTGTACGTCTTGCTGTCCAGACAGTTAGTGCTAGTGTAGCTGACGCCATAGATTTTCTAAGGGTAACCGGTAAGCAATATTTTAAGGGTAGTGTGGCCACAACTGAATTTATTCGGATATTTGATAGAATTTTTGATATCATGAATTCTCGTTCACCATTTGGGAAAGGCTATAAGTCTGCACTATTCTTAAAAAACTATGATTATTGGAAAGCTATTTTTAATGAAACATCAAACTATATTAGACAATTAAAAATAAATGGTTGTTGAATTTTAACACATCTCAGAAAAACATTTGCACTAGGCTTCCTTATCAATATCTATAGTTTTGAAAAGTTGGCTTTGTTTCTCCTTGCTCGCCCAGAAAACCCTCAAAAGTATTTCCTTACGTATAAATGCTCACAAGACCACTTGGAACTATATTTTGGTTGCATAAGATCTAGAGGTGGGTGGAATAATAACCCTAACGCTTTACAATTTAAATGGGCACTAAGCAAATTGTTATTTCGAAATAGTGTACAGCCTAGTGTAAATGGAAATTGTTGTGTTAGTTATAACTCGGATTTAGCGCCAGTATTTGATTTTCATAATAGCAGGCGTTCTACTATCGAAAGCCATGGTGTTGACAATGTCCATGAAGATAATGATTTGATCACAGTAATTGCTTGGTCATTAACAATTGTAGAAGTTTCGCTTCATTTATTTCAAATGGTAAACTGTACTTTTCATCAAATTGCATTTTTCAAATCGTCTCATATACAGAAAGAGCATTTAGGACTGAAGTAAGCAGTGGTTACTTGGGAAAGTTTAATTTTAAAAAAAGAATTAATTATTTTAGCTGTCGTGCAATATTTTCTCCCAAAACTGCAATCACTTTTTAAAATACAGCATCCTGTAGTGGATGTTAACAACGAATTGCACGAAATTCAAATTATTAAGTGTCTTGCAAACATGTATGCAGACATTCGTATACAAACTCATGCAAAAAAAAAGATCATTGCAACTTTTGGGAGAAAAAGCTACTCTTCGACACAAATTAAATAAAACAATTTTATTCTACCACATATGAAATAGTATACACATTATAATGTAATAGGTGTAGGTATTAATATTATTATAGTTTTATTATCAATGATAGTTCATTAAATCATTGTTTCCCAGGTTGTAGGATATAGACTTTATTCGTTTCATGGTACTCATTATTTGTATTTTTAAGTAAGAGATAATAAAACATTGTAAAATCTGCTTATTGCTATTATTGTTTATTCCTGTGAATGCTACACCCAAAAACACCTCAAAACATACCTATGTATAGGTACCTATATAATAATTTCATTTCTTGGTGACTCGTAACTAAGAAAGATCTGGAATGCTTACATTCAAATAATTAAAGAAAAAATTGTAAGGAAACAATTATTTATTACAAACCACGTATTTAGTCATTTAGGCTTAGCCCTATAGGCCCTAGGTACCTAAACCTATTATTATTTTACACTAGGACAGAGCAGTAAGGTCCATATAAGTTGACTCTGCTATTTTTTGCATTTTTAATATAAATAAAAACATTATTGGTTATTATTCTGTTTCAAACTTCATTACATAATTATCAAAATGAATTATTTGATTTTTAAGATCCAAAAAACGTATTTTTTGCTTTTGAAATTGTTAATACATCATTTTGTCATTTAGCTGCACGGGTGCGACAGAGACACATTACAATTCCGTGGCGGCGGTCCTTTTCTAACAATTGGTCATTTACGACGTGCGCGTATACGATATAATTTCAATGCAACGTTCGTTACAGGCAGAAGTTTCACTTCAGTAGCGTGTTATACGATTACACGTTAATTTTTTTTTCTTATTTACTTACCGTCACTTCTATTTCAACCATTTTTTTAAAGCTGAAATTACAACATACTGCTCAAGTTTTTATACTATTTTAAAACTTCGATTTATATTTGCTGGCCTGGCCTACCCGAGATTTTAACTTACGAGCCCAACGCAGCTATTAATACATCGTCTTAATTCCACATTGTCAACAACAATTCTCGAACACTATAAAAGTACTGTCTGAAAAGTGTTTCTTTTGTGTAGACACCCAATTCCAGATATTTGCAACACGTTTCATAAGACTAAAAACTTCCTTAAAAATTGTTTCGTGTATGTGTACACTCGGTTTCTTATTTCTGTGTTTCTTATGATAAGAAACATAGTTCGACAAAAGTTGACAATAATGTTGCCTCTATGTATTCACCTTACTTAACTAGCACATTTTAGGCCCGACGCCCACAGAAGAGACGAGGCGCGGACGTCGGACGGGGACGTGGCGCGGACGCGACTTAATTTAGTTATTCACCATATAAAGTAAAGAGGCAACGCTAATAAGGGAAGTGAGGCCGAGACATGTCTTTACGCGACCGAACCTCGTTTCTTTTTAGTCTCCAGAGGCTCATTGAAGAGGTGAGACATTTGTTTAAAATGGGCGACTCCGAACTTAACGTGCATTTAACTGAATTAACAGAAAAAAATTCGTTTCTAAATGATGGCAATAGTATAGAAAGATCTTAACCGCGCCTACGTCCTTACCGCGTCTCTGCCACATCCGCGACGCGTCGCCGCCCCATCTCTTCTGTGGGCGCCGGGACTTAGCTTATGAAATATGTTCAAGTCACAAACACAATTTTGCAATGACACCAAAATACGACGATATTTATGACCGGACACAATAATTCTAAATGATACTTCAATTTTTTTTTGTATATAATAAATCACTGGAAGTTAAAGCTTTAAGAATAAGGTCGTGTAAGATAAAAATGTTTATCAGACTATTACAAAAAAAAAATTAATAAATATATAAACAAACTATATTGATAACAGATTTTTCTTACCATTTTCATATGACCCTCATTAGTGTCAGCTATCCTAAATACTTTCTCCGGGGAAACAATGTCAACATATATATTACCGTCTGTAGACAACTGTCTCATAAGCATATTCTGACATGAAATATTTCGTAAGCTCTTACCATACAGGTTGTATTTCATCTTGACTAGATATTTCACCTAAGGTTGAAAATTAAATATATTAGATACCGCAGAATACTGTTAATTTTTGGAAGACTTAGCCACAAGCCAAATCTAGTTCCATGAAAACCTATTTATTTTTTGAAGTATTTTTTAATGTAAATGTAGTGTCTTCTCTATTAGATACCTGCCGATTGCCACAACAATTTTTCAAATGATCGTCCACCATTTCTTGTATCGTCTTTTCGACGTCATGGTATTGGAGTGTTCCGACGGCATGAATAGAGCATGCCATAAAATCTTCAATATTGCCTCCCAGAAGTATTGTTTTCTTGAAATCATCTGCATTACATACTATGTAAGTTGACAATGAAGGTTTTGGAGCTGGTTTTACTTTCTTTAATATATCATTTAGTTCCTTTCTAAAAATGTAATAAATTATATATTAACAACTAAGTATTTATAAAGGCACTTTGACATACTACAAGTAAATTTGGATAATGTATATTAACTGCAAGTGTACAAACTTGTATTTACCTTGCTTGCCTTACTGGCAATGGAAAATGTCTTGATTCATCTGAGGTCCATCTATGAAGAGCATCCTCCACTGTGACGATTTGAATAGAGTCATTGTCACCCAAGTCTACTTTAAGAGGATCCCCAGTGAGATCACATTTTTCGATTGACTCATCGTGTGCATTTGCTTCTGTAAAACTTTGAGGGTAGACTTCGTCGCTATCAGAAGCCAAGCTGGGTCTCTGAAAAACAAATGTTAGACATTGAGCCATTAGAAACTTATATTAAATTATGATATTAAATTAATCAAAAATATTGAGTAAAAAGTTAAGTCAAGCAAGGAGGAATGCATGTATGGATTGATAACATTATATTAGACCATGTATTCTTGTGTAAACCAATTAATTTCCTCAGAAATACCATAATTACATTTGTTCATTATTCATGCATGATATAGAAGATGCTATACAACAATAATTTTTTGCTTGTTGTAGATTACTTTAAGCTGTTTAAATGTATGCATTCTAATGAATTGCGCTTTCCCAAGTCGTGCAAAACTAAAGACATAATTGCTCTGCATTCTCAAAATTGAGAAATAAGCGTTTTATTTAACTATAGGAGTGTATGTACAGTTTTGGGATTTTTGGACTACGTTGTATATTAGGCTGCTCATTTTCATTACAAGTTCTGCTTAATCTAAAACAGCGAAAACTAAAAATAATATAATTTTAAAAATATATAATTATATACTTACTTTAGCAAAAATGAGATGAACCCTATCTTTCTCAAAGCAACCTAAGTATGAAGGTTGTACTTCTGATATCAAATTAATTTGGATGCGATTACTATTATTCATTCCGATTTTTCTTACTTATCAGCGTCGTAAAATATAATAGTAGACTGCAATCTGCGAAAGAGAATAAATATTTTATTTAAATTTTAAATTACAATTTTACAACAAATTTATGGGTTCTCTTTAAGTATGAATTTCATATGTAATGCTTTGGGCGGTGATACCTATAGTAATTATATTGCCTTCACGGAGGCAAACATTTGTTCTAACATAAAAACAACTTTTCGAGTCTTGTATAGTACGGCGGTTAGTCAGCGATATTGGGAACAACCTTGCATTTTTGAGTAGAGCATTGATATTTGGCATAGTGGTAGTGCATACCCATAGAACCAAGTTTGCAACCACGGGAGAGGAGCGGTATGGCGGTTTGCATATCTGCCAAAGGCAAATTTGGAGAAAATTGCTAAACGAGCACACCCGACCGTTTGTATGGGTGAATATGACTCACAAATATTACGGGAGGTGTTCTGAAACGTAACTGGACCATGTGCCAGTTGCGTGGTGGCAGGTTGCCTACCCTCTAGGTGCAAAAACTAATAAAATCGATTTTGTAGTGCTAAGCTGAAGTATTGTAAGCTTGGGTCCTTAATAAAACTCCAAAAATTCTTGTTTCGATATCCTTTTTTAATATCAAAGGTTACAACTGACAATGACTGATTTCTCGAATGCCGCTTTGCCTTTTCTAACCTTCTTTGTTGTCGTTCTGAGGGCGGGTTGCACGTGCTTGCATAACTCTCGCTTATCCTGAAATAAGGTCTATTTGCCATAGAATCAATTGTTATAACAATATTTTTAATTAAAATTAAACTTTGGTTTAGTATAAGCGATAGACATGCAAGGAGGTGCAGTCCGCCCTGAAGGCTCCCAGTTTTCTACTATAAGGTAAGTACCCTTGTCTCCCAATTTAGATCAGAAAAACCTTTACCAGAGACTGAGAATTATCACCGCAGACAGGAGCAGATTACAACAATTACTCAAGACCTGGAGAAAGTTAAAATTTGGGGCGACAGAAATGTGGTCCAGTTCAATGCAGGAAAGATCCAAGCAGCCACGTTTACCAAGAGGGCCAATACGGCGGACCCTGACATCATTATGGCAGGATCGGCCATTCCTTCATTCTCGTCAATCGGACTGCTGAGTGTTTTGGTCACCAGGAATATGTTCTGGCATAACCACATTGCTAACATTGCAAAATCAGCCTCCCAGAAGCTTGGTGCGCTATTTCGCAACAAAAAACTGTATACATCGCAGCAGTTGCTCTTACTCTACAAAGCGCAAATAAGACCGTGCTTAGAATATTGCTCACACATCTGGGGTGCCGCACCAAAACACACCCTAAAGCTGCTTGATTCCATTCAGCAGCGAGCCGTTCGTCTCATCGGCGACCCGGAGTGTTGACCCGGAATCTGGATAGTCTGGAACACCGCAGATATGTGGCCGAGATGTCCCTGTTTAAAGGTGGGTTTTCACGCTCATGCAATTTGCGCAAAGTGATTTGTGCATGCTAATTTGCGCAAATCAAACTTAATTGTTTGAATTCGTTTTCACGATCAGTGAAATTTGCCCAAAATTTCGTAAAGTCCAGATTTCTGCTTATAGAATATAGCGTGTGAGAACAATGAGTACTTTAAAAACCCATGATGAACCAGGAAAACGAATTATTAGCAGTAGCTGGGGTTTGCTTAATTAAAAAGTTAAAAGTGAAAAAAGAGGTAAGACCAAAAAGACCACAAAAATGTGTGATTGAAAAGAAGGCCACGTACTTTCATATTAATTTAAATAAGGAATTAAGTAGTGAACCAAACAATTTTCGCATGGATAATGCAACATAGTACCCAAGCACAAGATTTAAAGAAAGCTTTTGAAAACTATTTCAATATTTCTGGTGCGGTGATATGGCAATAAAACATGATTTCTAATAAAAATGTAACAAAAAATGATATAAATATATTTCGTGGTAAACTATATACCTACATCAAGGTAACTAAAGTATTTACTAGTATTAACAATAATATATTCATAAATATGAAGTTAATTAACCGATACATAATAATTATAAGAGACTCAGTTTAGCTGTGATGTGTTCCCCTCGTCCATATTCGATAACGTACATCTTAGATTTTCCTGCTCCTTTAGAAAGCTCATTAATTCATAGTATAAATTCGGAACATATATGTCTTTGCACCGCTACCGGACCTTTCAGAAGCAATAACCTTTTCAATTATTTTATATTATGTGATTCTCGTCGTGTTTATTTTCTTCACCACGGTTTCTCTGCTTGAATTCTTTTTCTTTTATAGACATATTCATACACAAAACAGACAAGGTAATTATAAACTGTTTCGACTGTGTATATAGTCAGCTAGTCACAGTAAACAGAAATGCAAAAGCCACACGCACCTGAAGACCAGAATTCGTTGCCAATACGCACGCGTTAATTTTGAGTGTCGTTTACACGGTCATGCATTTGTGCCAACCACAAGTAAATTATCTGGCGAGCCAGATTTCACTCAAGTCAAACTTTTTAGCTTGTGCAAGTCAACGATTTTAGTTTTCATGTACCAATTTACTTGCGCAAATTAGTATGCACAAGTCAATTTGCGCAAATTGCATGAGCGTGAAAACGGACCTTTACAGACACTTTCACGGCAGATGTTCCCAGGATTTGGCCCGCCCCTGGCAACGCCTGTCAGTCAGTCGCGACGGACGGTGTGAGCACACCAGTTCGTCGTACAACTGGAAATACCTAGAACATCGCTATACAAGATCTCCTTTGTCTGGCGAACTGCATCACTGTGGAACTCACGCCCTGGACATCTGTTTCCCCCTAATTACAACCTACAACTATTTAAGAACCTTATCAATCAACATCTTCGCACACGCACCGATCGTCGAGCGCCATGGGATCTCCCTTTAGTGTGTGCCACTGCCATAAAAACAAATCAGTCACTTCTCTTTTGACAGATTTGGTATCATGAAAGATTTAAATGTCTTTGTTGAAGAGGGGCAGAATAGAAAGCGAAGTTGGGACGCTATTGACTGGTCTCTGTATACTGTATCAGAAATCTTAGCAGAGAGAGGACCTCCTCGATCCGTCACTAGACAAGCCAGCAAAGATAGATGCAGGAATTGCTACCCTGGGTAGGAATTTAAAAGCTTACTAGAAACTAGGGAATATTCGGCGTAATGCTAACGCGGATGCGTTAGATGCGGACCTTCACCTTGAACATAATTTAAGAACCAATAACCCAAAATGTCACAAGCGCTGCTTCGTACCTTGCGATTCAACCAAGCTCGCTAGAACTTAGAGAGATATTCAGATTGGTTGTTAAGAAAATATCGAGCCATCCGTCAAGTTAGCTACACGGGGAAGTCTCGAAGAGGTGAAATCAGCTAATGACAAGATAGAATGAATTTTCTGTGGCAAGCACCAAGAGTCAATCCAACTCATATACTAACTTTCACAGAAACTAGAAATGCGATAGAAGCCTCTGCAACCAAGAAACTAGACAGTAAAATTTTAATCGCACTCCCGGGTTGGCAGGGTAGGCACGGCGGATGGTACCACAACAACTGTCGGACAAAGTATGTGCGAGACTTAAAAACTTACTTGCTTAAGTCTAGGCAAGAAATCGGAGCAGTTAGCTAAAGCACGAGATGTTGCACTTGAACAAGTGATCAAGCAAATAAATACTGAAAAGGAATGCAGTGAAGATGCACCTGCATTTCTGTTGGCTGATCTTGCCCGCAGTCATGCCGACAAATTGCTTAAGGAAAGAGTGAGTAACGGGTTTGTACACTCCAGCGGCTTTAAGGAAATGCTGCTTAATTCTGAGGGCTTCATACGAGGAGCAGAAGGCCAGACAAGCGATCACCCCAATCCGGAATCAGCCATCACCGTCAGTGTGCGGCTGGAAAGCCGGCTCAGAAGGATGAAGGCTGCTTTATAGAACTAAGCCTACAGCATAAGAGGTTTTCAAAGAAACGCCGGTGTCATGCAAATATAAAAATAAATGCGCTGGGAAATGCAGCTGCGCTAAATCTAAAGTCCTTTGCTATGAGTTTTGTTGTTGCCCATGCTCTAAGAACCTTGATTAATATCAAAAAAGTGCCAAAGTCTGATATTTATGACTCCAATTTCTGATGTAGGTAATATATTTAGTATTATTACATTCCGTGATTACATCTAGTACAATGAACAATATTACGCTTTAAATGATGCTGTTAAACTGTATGTTTTTAATAAATATGGCTTTTCTTAATCTTTCAGTTTTCTATCCACCTTACAACCGAGGTAACCTAAAGTTAACCATTTTGATATTATTATAATTATGACCATACCGATTTAAGAACGTGTATGGGTCCATTCGGACCTGATTTATTTATATTTTGTTTGTGGAAATGGAGTCATTCACAAAAATCCCTAGCTTAACACTACAAAATCGATTGCATTAGTTTCTGCGCCTGAGGGTAGGCAACCTGCCACCATGCGGCTGGTACATACTCCAGTTACGTTCCAGAACATCTCCTGTAATATTTTTAAGTGATACTCACCCATAGAAGAGGTCGGGTGTGCTCGTTTAGGGATTTTCTTAAAATTGTCCCTGGTAGGTATGCAACCCGCCATACCGCTGCTCTCCCGTGGTTGCAAACTTGGTTCCACTTCTTAAAAGTGAGGCATGGGTATATATATACTACCACTGTGCCGAATCTCAATGCTCTACTCAAAAATGCAAGGTTGGTTTGACTAACCGCCGTACTACTAGTGAACTAAGTTTTTTGGTTTTAATGACCACAAGAATACCCATGAAAATGATATAGGCAACCTATTTGCAGACTGTATGTTATGATTAGAGATGTGATGTTCCTAATGAAGAACGTTATCCCGTAACTTAAATATTTCTAATGATTACAGTATTACAATTTCTGATATATACACTAAGCTTAATGGTCTTAATGTGCATAAGGGATGACGTCCTGAGGAAATACCGCCCAGGATGTTGGTCCTGTGATTTTAATTTGGCCAGACACCTCCTTTTTATTTACAACTTGTCTTAAAACTGGTGGCTTCCAATTCTGGAAACAAAGTTTTATCACCCTTATATTCAAGTGATAGAGGCCAGGTTACTAACTACAGATCGATTAGTATTATGACGGCTATAGCTAAACTCTTTAAGAGGTATTTGACTACTTATCACGGTCTTTGGGTGGTGTTCTTATCGACCAACAGCAGAGCTGAGGTACTCAGTACAAAAACGTACTTGAAGTAAATAATCAGTATTTTTTTACTTTAAGTATTTTACTTAAAGTATTTATGAACTAACGATACTTTTAGAAATGTACTTATTACATCTGAAAAAAAGTACTTGTACTTGTACTTGAATTAACGCTTTTGTGGTAAGTATTACTTGTTACTTGAAAAATGTACTGGAAAATCAGAATCTACTTAAAGTTTTTTCTAAAAATACTTAAGTAATTTTTAACAGTAAGTACTTAAATCGAAAATACTTAAAGTACTTTTGAAACTATTTTAAGTACATATTTACTTTAAGTATTTAAATAAAAATACTGCAACGCCAAACAAGCTAGGACTCGCATTTCATATTACCCGGACAGTAAACACGTAAACAGTAACAGTAAATATATGCTCAAACAAATCAAATCTTTGCGGCACACGACGTCTAACGTGTGCCTATGCCGGACTTGTGTAATGAACGCCGATTTACCCTTTACTTGCTGTCAATTCGGCCTTTTCTTCACCTTCTGTTCATTATCTGAAACCGGGTTCGCAGTACCGCTTATTTTTTAATATGACCTCGTATCTACAGCGCCAGACAATCAGAACTTGCACATTAAAAGAAAATGACACTGGTATTATTAATTAGCATGTGCATTTTTCCAGTGTAGCAACTCTCCTAGAATATTATATTTTACTATCCAGTCTACAATAATTATGAAATAATAAAATAATTTCAATCAGCAATATTCTTGTTCGTAGTGAATTAATTAAATAAAATACGAAGTATGATAACACTAATTAGTTAATGGGATACTCTTTTAATTATCGAATACTACAGCAATAAATGTTTCCCAATATACAGGCACTCTACGCCTCATCATTTAAATTAAACTTACTATCTAACTTGAGCACTGAATTGTTTTACTGAAATACTCATGAATTTCTTGCCAACAGGCAACGATAACTGTTTTTAAATATACAAGCAATCTACACATTATGATTTAAAACTAAATGTACTTGAGCACTGAAATGTTTTACTGAAAAACTCATGAATTTCTTGCCAAAGGCAACGATAAATGTTTCAAATATACAAGCAATCTACACATTATGCTTTAAGACTAAATTTACTGTCTAACTCGAGCACTGAAATGTTTTACTAATATACTCATGAATTTCTTGCCATCAGGCAACGATAACTGTTTTCAAATATAATTATAGTTATTTATTTGTTTTTTTTTTCAAAGTATTCGATATCCTAATCCTAATAATATGTATTTTGGTTTACTTACCTACTTTAAAATAATGTTATTCTTGTTGAAAAACAATACCTACATATGTTATGTACTTGTGTTGTTATTCCCATACTCATATTCTCATGTTATGTTATGTATTACGTTTTACGTTTATGACTGACTTCTTTATGTTACCCATTCCGAGGAATATAAAAGATATTGAAATATGAATAGATGAGTTTTTTATTTACTCGTATATGATCAAGAAGCCAACAAGCAACAAACAATGATTCTGGTAAGTCATGATCTCCATAGTGATGATTCATGATGATATGAAAACATCTGTCCCAGCCACGAGTTTAGTTTGAATATATAATTTATATCATCATGTCATCATCTAACAAGTAACAATGTAACAAAAACGCCGAGTAAAACTCAAGATTTCAATTATTTTAATAAACCAAATATACATTGTATATTGTATGTTATACATTGGATGGCCATTTTTATTGGTCATGTATAAACGAAATAGTAGTGTACTTTATTAATTTATACAAATTTATACAGATGCGTTGAGTTTTAGGTTGATAACTCAAGAGGGGATCTTTAATTTAATATATACTTAAAACATGACTTAAGTAATTAGTATTTCCAAATACTGAATCTTTAAAAGTACTTTAAGTATTTTTAATATATTTTCAGTACTTAGAATTACTTCAGTATATTGAATTTACTTTAAGTATTTTTAAGGTATGTACTTGCTACTTATACTTTAATTATTTGTTTTAAGTAAAATACTTAATATTTCAAGTACTTTTGTAAAATACTTATACTTAATATTGTAAGTAGATTTGGAATTTAAATTACTTAATACTTGTTACTTGAAGTACATTTGCTAAATACTTATCACAGCTCTGACCAACAGTATGGTGGATCTCAGGTTGACTCCATGAGGTTTTGGTCCGCAGGCTCGTTGTCGGACTGACTGAGTAGTTATTTCGTTGGGCAGAGCCCAGCTTGTTAAGATAGATCCCTATAAACCCAGTGAAATTGATGTATGCTCAGGAGTACTCCAGGCATCATACCTTAGACCTCTGCAGTTTAATCTGTTTACAAACGACATACGGGAATGCTTCAGTCACAGCGATTTTCTGCTGTTCGCAGACGATCTTCTCTACTATATTAAATAAATATGACTATGCTGCTCTCAGAGAGACATGGAGAGCCTGGCAGTCTGATGCTTTCACAACGATATGAACCTCAACATAGGCAAGCGTCACTCCATGTCCTTCGACAAAATCACAAACAATGTGCATTATACATACAGTATCAATGGTGAGCCACTACAGTGAGAGGCCTGGAAGTTTCTCTTGACACCTCACTCATCTTGTTTCCCACATTGTACTATGTATTTAATTAAACAGTCTCTGAACTCAGAGGATTTCCCAAAAATATGAAAGCTCTCATATATAACTCCGATTCACAAAAGTGTGGTCAGAAACTATCGTCCAACCAGCATTCTGTCAGCAATACCAAAGCGATTTGAACATATTGTTGAAATTGCTCTGAATAACTGTTTCAAAAACTTAACTCTAAATCAACAACATGGTTTTATCTCAGGTAGATCTGTTAAAACCAATTTTTTCGAATACATTAGCTTCATAACTAAATCATTGACAATGGTGCTAAATAAAGTACATGCGATCTATATCGATTTTAGCAAACCCTTTGATAAGATAAATCACTTCATCTTATTGTCAAAGCTGTCAGGTTATGGCATCAAGGGTAGATTGTTTTCTTAGCCGACTTCATTTTTCCTGGACCATTTAGAAAATCCAGAGTAACTCCGGTGTATAAGAAGGGAGATACTGGAGATATAAATAACTATCGCCCAATAACATCAGTGCCTGTTTTACCAAAGGTGTTTATACTCTTGCTAAAGCAACAGCTTTATGAATATTTTGAGAGTAATAATATATTAACATCAAGTCAGTATGGGTTCTGTAAATCAAAATCAACAACTTCTGCTATTTTATCAATCTTAAAGTATATTGTCGGCGGCTTTCAATACATAGGGCTATTCTATGTGATTTACCGAAGGTCTTTGATTGTGTATGCCATCAGATTCTCCTGCTGAAACTGATACATCATGAACTTCATGAGGAGGCCTCCAAACTTATTAGTAGTTACTTGACAAATCGAACGCAGCACTTTCCCTGAGGGTAGATTGTCTGCGAGTCTGATTGTGGTACATGGAGTACCACAGGGATCCATTTTAGACCCACTTGTTTCTGTGATATTAAATGATCCCTGGCGCTACACTGGTTGTATTCGCCGATGACACAACACTGACAACAGACAACAGCACTATTAAAAAGTAACAATTTAAATGCACTTATTGAACTGATGAGGGGAACCATGTTGGGTATCGAGGGAACAAAACTTCCAGACATACTCCGTTAGGCTCTTGGGGGTATATCTTGATCAAACTTTAGTTGTGATGCGCGTATATGCAGTTGGGCAAAGAAGCTTTCGACAGCTATCTATTTAAGTCTGAAAAACTGAAAATCTTTGATTGAACAAAATGTCATTTTAGTGGCTTATCATGGCCTTATCCATTCACACTGCTCGTATGCCGTTATTGTCTGGGGCCATAGTGCGCAGACAGATAGGATATTTGCACTCCAGAGGAAGGCTGTCAGAGGTGTTGCTAATAATAATAAGATGCTTTATTTTCAATAAATTTCACAATTTGTAGATAAAACTAGAGCTAGAGTACAAAACATATAAAAACACAAATAGAAACATACAATGAAAAGAAAAAGGAAAACCTAACTATACAGAACTTTATACAATTGTGCAAATTGTACGTGGTTAAAATATTAACCATTTAAACATCAAATATTAAACACTAAACACCAAACATTAAACCAGTGTGTAAGATGCTCAAAATTAAGTATTAATAAAAAAGTCGTTTACTGCGTATAAGGATCTCTTATTACACTATAGGGCGGATGTCGGACAGGCTTTTGAAGCACTTAATATATTAATTTTGCCATCTATTTATGTCTTGGCATGTATGCTTTATGTAAAAAAGAAATGTTGAAAACTACAATCTAGTTTTAGAACACCATCCTATCATAATACAAAAAAAAATAAAAACATTAACTTAAATTTTTTAAGACTAAGTAAATCGGGTATCAGCACCAACTACTATAGTCCAAAATTGTGTAATAAACTCCCTGAGGTTTTAGAAGAAAAATTATTTATTAAAGTTGTGAAAAGGTATTTATTGGCAAACGCCTTCTATAGTATATCAGAGTTTTTAAATATAAAAATGTTAATAATTAGAATGGGAATTGGAGTTGGTTTAGTTTGGCCAAAATGGGGGCAGCTTCCTACCAATGTAACATGTTGTGATGTCCTTAGTTGTAGTGTTAGGTTCGGTTTATGTACTTTTTGTTAAACATGTCAATTATATTAATATCGTACCTTAACTCTTGTGTGACGATGGTACAAAATTTTAAGTTTGTGAACATAAGTAAAGTTAGTATTTCAGTATTTCTTATCCAAATAATGACAGAGAGGAGAGGGTGATGTAAATTGATGGCTATTGTTCTGATGCATTTCCAACATCTCGGGTGCCCAAGATTCTCACTTTTCAGTACATATTTTCATAAATCATTTAGGCAACAAGCTATCATCTAACTACCTGCTATTAGCCGACGATATGAAGTTATATGGCAATATTACAAGCATACTGGACTTATCCACCTTACAAAATGACATAAATAAAGTTTTCTCGTGGTGCTTGGACAATGATATATCATTGAATATTGATAAAAGTTGTGTAGTTCAATTCAGTACGTTACTATATTCCTTGTATCATTCTCGATACAGTACTGATAATAAACCAATAAGGACTAAGTCTCTTGTAAAAGACCTAGGTGTCTATCTTGACTGCAAATTAATTCCTGGGAACACTATGGCAAAATAAATAAGGCAAACAGGATTCTTGGGTTTATTAAAAGGATATGTAGATAGTTTAAAAACGTAAATTATGTTAAAACACTGTATATATCGTATGTGAGGTCAACTTTAGAGCGTTCTTCTATAATCTGGTCTACGTGTTACCAAATTCATGTTCACAGAATAGAAGCCATTCAGAACAAATTCATAAAATTTGCAAGCTATCAAAAAGCAGAATAATTTTGCCTCATAAGCAGACTATGTCATATTTAAACATTTCCATTCTTGCAAGTAGAAGGGCCTACTTTGATATGTTCTTTGCATCCAAGGTTCTTAACAACTTCATTAAATGCACTAAATTATTCTCTATGAAAATTCCTGCTTTCAATATGCGAAATAATGTCCTTTTACAAGTGCCTTATTGCCGTACATTGTATTTGCTATATTCTCCTGCTAATTACATTGCTCAAAATATAAATAGGCTTTATGTCAATTTAGATTTTTCTCCTTTCAAAATTAAATTTGAGCCTCTGACTAAAAGATTAATATTTCAGGTTAGTTAAGTCTTAGTAATAGGATTTAGTTATATTTATTCTTACATACCATAAATAAAATATAATATATTGCAGCAGTGTTTGTTAAATTTCTGAAACTTCTAGGGTTTGTTAGGAGATGCTTCTCGGATTTCAGGTCAACTAATACCATAAAACTCCTGTGCTATATACTAATTTGGCCAGACCTGGATCATGCACCTTGCATGGTTCCTCAACTATAATGTATACAAAAATAAAATTGAGCAGGTCCATAAAAAGTCATATAAAGAGTAAAGACAATATGGTGGGGTCCTCTGATAGTGAAATTTTGGCATGACTTAATATGACAACACTTGCCTACCGACGCAGTTATAGAAACTTACAAATGTTAATAAAACAGAACGTGTCATGTTTCTTTTTGCTCGGTAGAGTTTGCACGTTCCGCCGATACACGCTCCGTCAATACTTTTCATGTTCCACAACATCGCACAAACTATGGCTCTAACTCGTTTGTCCCTAGGTCATGTTCACTCGCTAATAAGCTGTCAGACTGGCTCAATTTCTTTGGCAACAGAAGTAAATTCTACACACAGTTATCAAATTGCAACTTTGAGAAGCGATTTTACCCATATTCAATAAATTGTCCTATCTTAATGCTTGCCGAGAGCTGTCTGCTTCTGTTCGGCTTGGTCACCTGTTAAACGGTCATGCTCATGCACTTCCATAACAAAATGTTCTTTTCTCTTCTAGTCTTTTCTTTAACTCATTGCTTGTTTATGTTTATATTCTATCGAGTATTCTATATTACAAGAAAATGGTAAAAAGTTTGATGCTAGTGACTAGAAGGCTCTAGTAAGGAAATTACTTTTCATACGAGCACTACGAGCAGACCTATTACATTACAACTGAAGATAATGCTGTTTGCCCTGAATGGAATCTTACAGTACCTCTTATCATATAGGCGACTGGCTAAGAGGAACAATGCGTCAATTCTGGTGGCATGAGAATTCATCCAATTATTTCAGCCAAAAACTAATCTTCTGGGACCTCTGTATTTATAGTGTTTAATACATTGCATTTTAAATATTTTGTAGTAGTAGGTAAAATATTATCACATACTCTTAGTCGAGCTCTTAATCTTAAACCACTCAATGTGTAGGCTCAACTTTAGCTGAGATCATTTACAAAACACTAAGCTTACAGACTGTCTCTCCAACATTCAGAAGTTTTACATTTTCATATAGAAGATTTAGCTAATTGTTAGTTTTGGCTAATCTCTGTTAGCTTGGATTAGCTAAATTAAAAATTAAAAATAAGTATACTTAAAATAAAAATATTGATTTTCCACATTAAAAGAAAACCATCTTCAGGAAGGTTTGCTGAAACTAAAAAAAAATTATTTGTAATTTTTTGTAATTTTGTAATATTTCAGTTACACAAAATTCTTATAAGGAGCTTAACTTCCTATTGAAGATATCTGGATTATTTTCTCTTTTTGAGTTAGTTTTGGCTAGTCTCGATTAGTTTGGCTTAGTTGTGGTTAGTTTGGATTAGTTAATTTATATCATGAAAAGTGCACGTCAAATAAATAAATAAAAATATAATTAAAATAAAGATAATGATTTTCCACAGCAAGACTTTTTTCCGTGTTCAGAAGAGTTAGTAGAAACTAACAAACAAAATATTTTTAAAATCTACGAGATTTCAGTTAAACAAAAGTTTACCCAATGTGTACTGTTAGATGCATATGGTTCCAAGTAAAATGTTTGGACTTTTTTAAGTGACTCAAGTGAGTGTAATTCTGTTTATTATCAATTCAGTTTTGCTTTATGTTTATTGAGACCACTTGGCTCTTTAATACAATTATTGTTATTTCATATTCATTTTTCCAGTTCTATTTAAAAAATAATTAAGTGCATACTCTTGAGGATCTACTATGGAGATCGGTGGGATCTACCCTATGTAGTAGTCAACATTTTTTAAATATAATTGATATTAATATTAATAGTATTAATAGAACATGATATCACATCTATTAAGTTAATTTGTTTATTTATTTTAATTGGTTATTTAATTTCTTTATTTATTTATTCATCCCTGTATCAACAAAACAATATACCAATTACAGATACAGTGATGGATCCTTAATATCTAAAACAATGTATGTCGAACCTAATCTAGTGTTTTGTTCTGAAATGAGCATGAGATGCAACAATATTTTAGTTAGGGTGACCAGACGTCTGGATAAAGCTAGACATGTCCGGCTTTTTCGCTTTAATCAATATGTCAGACCGGCTTTTTGTCACATTCCTTTTTCGCTCTTTACCAGTTGATTGAATTTTTTTGTTAATTGCAGCGCAATGGACAAAATACCGAAACCGTTCTTCAATGGAATCAATAAAGAGCTTAATAATGCTAAAATGTAATTTTAAATAATGCTAAAATGTAATTTTAAAATATAAATAAATATAAGTATATAGGTATATAGGTAATTCGCAATTAAGTAGAAATTATCTAGTTTTAGAATTGAGTTATAAATATTTTAGTTTTAGGTTGAGTTTAGTTATTGTTAATATCTAACATTTTGTATGAAAATGAAATAGAAAAATTAAAATGAAAAATGTATTCGTGTTATAACATTATACAATGTTTACATACATCAGTCGTCAAGTGTTTTTACAGATACAATTTAAGATTATTATATGAAAATAAATACATACATGCTATTTATAATTCACATCGCAATTAACTTTTTAGACTTTGTGCTTAAAATTTACAAATCATTCATACGGCCAAAAATGGAATACCCACACACTACTTGGAGTCCATATTTTGTCAAAGACATTGATCTATTAGAGCGAGTGCAAAGAAGAGTATCCAAAATGCCCCTAAGTTTGTTACATGACAGCTACGAATCGCGCCTATCATGCATGTATAGCAGAGGGAGTTAAAATGCGTTTAGCCTAATTAGAATAGTTTCATCGGTGTAAATCGCCTACTATTGTTAAACTAATAATAATAATAATAATAATAATAATAATAATTATGTCTGAGAAATTATTAGAATTATTTTTATCAGTAGAATAAAAGCATTTACCAATTAAATAACTTTTTACTACTGTTTTAAATTTTACAGCAGGTAGAATTTTGACTGAGCGCGGTAATAGGTTATAGAATTTAGGTGCATAGAAAGATATGCCAGTTTTAATTTTATGAATTCTATGATAGTTTGTATAAATTTAGTTGTCTCTTCCGAGTAAGGTATTCGTGAACGTTTTCGTGTGTTGCATAGTTTGGTATATTTTCCTTCATATACACCAGACATTGATAAATGTAGAGACATGGAACTGTTAGAATCTTAAAGTCAATAAAACACTGTTTGCAGTCTGCTTGCTCTGCTTGATAATGAATTTTTGCCATTATTCGTATGGCGTTTCTTTGAAGCCGGAAGATTCGTTTAGTGTTAGGTGCATGCAATTCAATGCATGCATAGTAAGCTGATTGTGCAACCCTTTCGGACACCAAATTCACCAAGTTGCTCAGTGCAAATACACCAGATGCCACTTTATTGCACAACTTATTAATATGAATATTCCAGTTCATTTTTTGATCAATCTGGACACCCAAAAAACGAACCGATTCTGAAGATTTTAAGTGCCAGAGGGGTCGCAAAGAAAAATAAAGAATTTATGTTTTGGACTGATTCAGATTTAATTTATTCCCCGAGAACCATTTGGTGACCCTAGATTGTGTCTCCCTCCTATCTGCTTTGATTTCGTCAGGTTCTTTTCCTCTTTTAAGAACATTTGTGTCGTCGGCGAATAACACAAACTCAGCACCGGGGTTGCAACTTTCGAGATCGTTTATATGAATCAAAAAGATCAGCAGCCCCAGCACTGAACCCTGCTGCACGCCGAAGACAACATCTGCCAAATCTGACAGTTTACCGTTTAAGTCGACTATTTATAATGTTCTAATTTATTCACTAGCAGCCTGAAGGAGACACAATCAAAGGCCTTACTGAGGTCGCAAAACAGAGCCCTCACATACTCCCCATGATCATATCCTCCGTTTACCAGTTCAACCAATATATTTATAGCCATTGTTGTTGAGTGTGAACTTCTAAATCCAAATTGATTAAGTACAATTAAATAAAGGGAAGGTTTCAAAAAAAGAAGTGATTCTATTTTCAAATATTTTTGAGATTATTGGCACAATGGATACTGGTCTGTAGTTATCTAATTGATCACTGGGCCTGGGCCCTTTCTTGTGAATTGGTACTACCCTGGCTATCTTTAACACTGATGGATAAACTGAGTGTCTAATCGACAGATTTATAAGTTTGGTAAGAGGATAAACTATTTCATTTAGAACACTTTTAATATTTTTACTATTAAGACCAAAATAGTCACGGCTGTTTTGTGTTTTTAAGACCTTTAATTGAATCTCTGATCTCTCGTAAAGGTTAGATTGTTTAGTTTAGCTGAATTTGAATTTACATAAAGCTTAATGAAGTCTTCCGATGATGTATCACAATTAGGAAGGTTCTCTACTAGTTTACCGAGAATGTCTACAAAAAACTGGTTTACCAGGTTTGGTTCTAATTTGTAATCTGTGGGCGACTTTTGATTTCCAAGTGAAGTACAACTTTTTACTATGTCCCAGAGAGCTTTAGGGCTGTAGTTGTGATCATCTAGATAATTTTCAGTTGCTTGTTTTTTGCATTTTTTTGTTCTGAGCGATAGTAATTTGTGTACTTTTTAGCAGTGATTTGGTGAAATCTGAATTATAGACACATGCTAACTCCCTGTAAAAATTTAGTACTTCCCGTTTAGCTTTGAGCTGATCGCCAAACCAGGGGACTATAGGTTTATCTTTTTTGTGGAGAAAAAATTTTTCTGGAAATGCCAAGTCAGCATGTTCTTTAAGAATTATAAAAACATTTTGAATTTAATTTCTGTAGTTATGTTATTGTTTGTTTGATACGAAATCCCAAAAAATATTACTTACTAAATGCTTAAAGTGGGAAAAACCTTTCATAGTTATTGGTCTATATTTAGTAGTTACTATTGGTTCCTTTTGTGGTGGTGACACTTTAAATTCGTCAACAAGTGCCAGGTGATCAGAGAAACCCACATCCACAACATGACCTTCACATTCAAACACATCAGTTAAAATATTGTTTTCTTTTATTAGAATATTTAAACCATATGAGTGAATGAGATCCCAAAAACTAACAGTTGGGTATTATTATTTAAAAAATGTATATTAAAATCCCCATTTATAAAAAGTGCATAACTGAGTCAAGTCTCAGTATCCAGAATTACCTTCAGAGTATTTAAAAAAACATTATAGTTAACTGTTGGGGGCCTGTAAACATTTATTACTAAAATTTTTAAAACGTCTGATTTTATTGCGCATATCTCACAATTCATCTCTGATGACAAATTTGTTAGATCATCTCTAAAGAAAAAATTTTCAGCTAAAGAATCAATTATAGCTATTGCCACATCTCCGTGCCGATGGTACCTGCGTGTAAAGTATGATTTTACTGCATAGTTTGATATACAAAATTGATTTATTTCATTTTATGTCATCCAATGCTCACTGAAACAGATTACTGTCTCAGTGAGCCTACCTTCTATTTGTAACAGCTTATTTTTTAGACATTGTGTGTTTATTGAGAGTATAATGAAATTGGAAACTCCAGGGTTTTCAATTAAGTTTACATAAGTGGTTGCATTTTTAACTTCTACACATATATTGTGTTTGGAGGACAATTAGTTTTATTTTGATTTACTGAAAAAACCTGGACTCTGCTAGGAACTCCTTATGTCTTTCAAAATTGAAACGCTTGGTCCCTATGTTCTGAGGCCAAAATTTGGATCATATAATTCTTGCTTTTTAGACATTGGGGCAACTACCAAAAACCTCTTCAAATGTTGTGGGTTTGATGGTATTTCTTTGACTAAGAGCTCTGCTTTCTCAAAATTGCCCTTACTTTGTATGTAGTTGTGAACCATGTTTTCATCTGCTGACCTCTTGATCCTGTTTATATGGATCCATAATCTCCTTTCTTCTCCAATAAAATTATTGTTATCTTCTGTAGTTGCTTTTGCTTGACCAAGTCTTTTTTCAATGATCCTCATTGTCTGTGTCGGCGACAGAACTAGGCAGAGACTGTTGCCTATTGTAGTAAGATCTCTGAGTAGTTGGATAGTGATGCTTGCGAAATCGTGGGTTATTTTGTCTATTAGTGTCATATTTTGAAGTCGAACTTTTACTGTTTATTGTGTTTATATTTCTATATGATGTATGATCAGCAATGCTGTTCTGTACCGAATGATAAATTTGTTTGAATTAATAATATATATGTTTTTAATGTCAGGCTTTTTAACGAAAATCAGGGTTTTTGTCTTAGTTGCCCTGCTTTTGTGCAAAGACATCTGGTCACCCTATTTTAGTTAATAACACTAATAAACAGGAACAAGCTGGTAGTATCAATATCTATATCACTGTCATAATGATTAACTAGTGAGCACATTCTGTATAATGGTGAATTTTCATACACATTTGTTGTAGGAAAACATACATTCTTATTATATTAAGAGATACAATGAAAACAGTTATGATCTAATATGAAAAGCAATTCAAAGGATATCAAAACATTTTAAATAAACTAATGCATAAACAAACAAATTATTATATGAATCAAATTTAAAATAATAAGAATTATATGAAAACAAGTTATAAAATTATTAAGAATGTAACCAAAGAAAAATGTAATTTAAAAAATAACCTAAACCTGAGCCTAAACCCAAGATCGTAAACTATAGTTTAGGATTCTTGACCTATTTATCTTCTTGTGTTTATTTTTGTTTTGATTTGCTGTGTATTTCAAATCTAATTTTGTGTATTATCTGATTCATTTTCCAATTGGTAATGCATATAAAACTGGCACATATAAGTTTTTCACTCAGCTAAGTGCCTTTATAAATTAGTTTTTAATTAATTTTAATTGA
>MU182088.1:245763-272073 GCA_016904865.1 Pissodes strobi
AAAGTTGATTCGACGACTAACCCAAATTAACCAAATCTATTGAAATTGATTATAACTTATCGGAACCGGTTCAAATAATTAAAATAAGTTGAGACTAAGTGAAACTAACCGAAAGTTGAATCGGCAAGTAACCCAAACTAACCAAATCTATTAATATTGATTTTAACGTATCGGAACCGCTTCAAATGACTAAAATAAGTTGAGAATAAGTGAAACTAACCGAAAGTTGATTGGACTACTAACCGAAACTAACCAAATCTTTCAAAATTGATTATAACGTATCGGAACCGGTTCAAATGACTAAAATAAGTTGAGACTAAGTGAAACTAACCGAAAGTTGATTGGACGACTAACCCAAACTAACCAAATCTATTAAAATTGATTATAACGTATCGGAAACGGTCCGAATGTAAAAAGTCAATCGGTTACACGTAGTAATATCATATGTCAATAGAAACAAATAAGTATGTATATACGAATATGTCATGATGGATATATTGTTGTAATGTCATTGTAATATGTCAAAATGTATATTAGAATATTGTAAATTCATTCCTTATTAAAAGACGACTATGTACGATTCTGTCAATCAAACGTTTTAAGAAAATGTCAAATGTGACAGATGAATATATTCGTCAATATTTCCCTTAATATGATATCGAAAAAATTGTTTAACACAAAGTTTGTATTTTTCGATGCTCTATCGTTTGGAAATAAAATATTACACGTACAACTGTCACATTTCACAGTTACAGCTGTCAAATTCGTTCATATTACTCTGACACATGTCAAAATACATTGTTAACATTTTGACATATTTAAGTATTATATTTTGACATATATTTTTAATCATTAAAAAATGTTAGCTAATTTTATGTTACATATTATGGGTTAATATGACAGTGAGAGATGTTACATAATTTTTTATTTTTTTTACCACTACTTTAATATCGTCATTTGACATATGCCATTTTTTAAAATAATATGTCTAATTTATTCATTAAATATATATTATTATGACGTTCTTCTTAAATAACCCATTGTTTTATGCTAACTGTTTGTGTAAATGTGAATATGCTTAACCAATATTTATCTGTCTTATCAATTGTATAGTATTACGCTATATTTTATATGATAACAACCATATTTGAACTTGACACATTTTTAAAAAAATTTATAAAAGAACACGATATATGCTTCAGAAATATTTTAAATTGTCGATAGAACAATGACAGTTGGAATAAATTGGTTTGTGCAGAAACATATGGTTTGAATTTCTCTACAATATATCTTAATAGTTTATTTTGATAGGACCTTTAATAACAAAGTTATTTCGAATAAATCGTAAACGAATCAAATTTTTTCGGTTTGGTTGGATTTGGTTAATTTTTTCTCACTTAATTATGAACTAAACAGAAAAAAATATAAATTTTTTGTCAATTACCGATTTTTTATTTAGAAAAATTCGAACCTTTTGCAAAAATGTTATGAGAGAGCGGCGCAGACGCATGTCTGCATCCGTTACGTCAAGGATTTAGTGAATGTTTGAGCCCAACGAAGGTATGGTATTTTTAAGTGAAACAAATCAATATGGTGATCATCCACCTTCTTTACTTGTTTTAGTTTCGGATCCTATTGCATTGCATTCTTTAATGATTAAAAATATGTCAAGATATAATACTTAAATATGATAAAATGTTAACAATGTATTTTGACATATATCTGAGAAAAATAAACGAATTTGACAGCTGTAACTATCAAATGTGACAGTTGCACGTGTCATATTTTATGCCCAAACGACAGAGCATCGAAAAATACAAATCTTTTGTTGAACAATTTTTTCGATATCTGTTATATTAAGGGAAATATTGACGAATATATTCATCTGTTACATTTGACATTTTCTTAAAACGTTTGATTGACAGAATCGTACATAGTCGTCTTTTAATAAGGAATGAATTTACAATATTCTAACATACATTTTGACATATTACAATGACATTACAACTATATATCCATCATGAAATATACATCAATATTAATTTCTTTTGACATATGTAAATAGTACGTGTAACTGATTGACTTTTGGTTAGTTTGGGTTAGTCGTCCTATCAACTTTCGGTTAGTTTCACTTAGTCTCAACTTATTTTAGTCATTTGAACCGGTTCCGATACGTTATAACCAATTTTGATAGATTTGGTTAGTTTGGGTTAGTCGTCGATTCAACTTTCGGTTAGTTTAACTTATTCTCAACTTATTTTAGTCATTTGAAGCGGTTCCGACACGTTATAATAAATTTTAATAGATTTGGTTAGTTTGGGTTAGTCGTCGATCAACTTTGGGTTAGTTTCACTTAGTCTCAACTTATTTTACTTATTTGAGCCGGTTCCGATATGCTATAAACAATTTTTAATAGATTTGGTTAGTTTGGGTTAGTCGTCCAATCAACGATACGAAAATACCGTAACGCGAGACGAAAACATAAACCATCTCGTGATGCGACCTTGGAAAATCACTCTCATGAAACCAAAGAAGTATTCACTTCAAAAAGGTTAGAACGCGACAAATCAGTAAACTCTGAGTTAAACCGTTAAATCCTAAAAGATAACCTATTCATAATACATTTTCTAATAAAGTAAATCATAAACATGTAATTTACATGTTTTATCGGTGTATAGCATTTCTTTTCCCTTCATTACATTTATCTCAGTGTATTAAACCGGCCATCTGTCACATATGACAGATTGAACTTGGCTCTCAAACTTCAAAGGTGCCGATGGGTTTTGTCGCTTCTCTGCGGTTGTTATTCTCGGGTTGTGTCGTCTTTTACTAAACTAACACTAACCAACACTCGACTCTAGCGAGCAGCGGTTATAAACCATAATGGGCGGGACTATTTTAGAACATCTAATATTTCACTCACGTATGGCCCTACGCTCGCTTCACTCGCTACGGGGGCTCACGAAAAGGAAACTAACCAAGTGCTAACCCAAGGCGTACCCAAAATTAATAAAAAAAAACTTTTTACAAACATAACTTTAAAAGTCTTGCCACTGGCGGGAAACGAGCTCGCAGCGCCGTGTCGGAAACGCAGCACCGAACCATAGGACCACTCTACTAGAGCCATTACAGGTAACTCGCTGGACCGTCAAGACATTCCATATATATAATATAATATGAGACATTCAAACACTCAAATAGTAAACAATTCAAGCCCCGTTCACCCAACTGTCATTATGGTTTGTAACCGCGGCTCTATAGAGGCGAATCTAATCCATAGAGGAATATAAAAGTAAAGAGAGTATCCATTCCCTTGTAAAATATTGGCACACCGTTTAATGACAATTGACAATAATGACGTATGATGTTTACTTACACGACACTAAGGGCGGCTTACTGAACTAATGCTAATAATTGATGTTGACAAAACATGTCCCTATTTTATCGACAGAAGAAAGGCGGCGGGCTATTCAAATGTTACTTTTATTTTAGTTGTATTCCATATAACTAGACGGTTTATGAATTTATCTGCAACAAACTATTACAGCGTTTTTCTTAATCGATATTGAAGCAAAGAAAGAACCCTGTAAATACATTAGTTTATCGCAGATAAATCCATAATGCGCCTGGTTGAATTAAATGCGAGTATACATTAAACTTTAGACTTTAGGCGTTGTTTGGACCGAAGAATAGTTTAGGGTGTAAGAAAGAAAATATACACATTTTGCATTTTGTTACAAAGTTTATTAAAAAACATGAGGTAGTAAATGCAATCAAAATAACATAAAAAAATCTCTTAACAGAACAAAATAGGTAAATAGTGTTGACGTATCACAATATATTTCTAATATTCAAAAACTAATTAACTGGAATAGAACCAAAAATAAAATTTAACAGTTTTTAAATATTTCAAGAACAAAATTCACAAAAGAAAATAGCTGCTTACCATCGGCTGCTACTCGCACCACCAATACCGCCATCCACCATCGCTCCAGAACAATTTTAAATTAAAATAATAAATTGATTAAACCGGCTTTCTTTAATCAACAACCGTCAAACCGCCCATAGATAAATATGTATATGAAACCGCCATTTGTGAATTCTCGGCAGCATACTTTTAGCACAGCCTGCACAGCTTACTAGATAATTTATAAAAGACAATGTTTATAGTAAGCTGTGCTTTTAGTTCCACTGACGCTAGCGCCTCCATGCGCGGCTGGAATTGCGCAGTGCGTCAAAACTCAATGCCAATTTTCCCATAAGAATAAAACACTCTCTTTATTTTTATGTTCCTCTATGATATCTAACCAACAACTCATCAGCAGCAGGACAGAAGAAGCAGACCGAAGCAAGCACACGACAGACCCGCACGAAAAGAGAACACAGCACTATAAAAACTTGAAAGCAAAACGAAACAGTGTTTTGGACTATGGCCTAGAGCCTAGAGCCAGACAAAAGTTAGGACACAAACAAATGCGCTGGCAAATTGCCCGAAACCAGCAAAAGTCAAATCAAGGGAAAAAAAAAGTTCTTGGGTATGACACACGACCACCTATACAGGTGGTCTCTCTCTCTCTCTCAGGTGGCCGTGTATGACATATGACATGACATGTCTCTCGAAAAAAATAATAAGTTTAAAATGTTTAAATAACTCCAAATAAGGTAGGGTTGCCGATCTTTCAGAAAAGTATCGATTCCTGGGATCGATTCAAATCGAAAGCAACAGAATCGATTCGCGATTAAATCGGATATAGTAAAATCGATCTTTAAGAAAATCGATCTTCAGTTTGTTAGTTAGTTAATAACAATACTTAAGAATTTGCGATGCAATAATATTAATGATTAGGTACAACGTATACATAGGTACAATTCTATTAAAAATATAATTAAAAGTACTTAAAACAAACTTACCTATACTAAGTATAGGCACTATAGCTTACAAAACGAGCAACAACTGGACTATTGTTTCAATTGTCTTACATACATCAATCGGTGCAAACAGCAATCATAAATAGAGAAATAACAGTCTGTATCAATTTAACGACGAAGAAAAATTCAAAAAATATGTCAAAATAGGCACACTGAAACACCCTCAATTGAATAGCAATGATAAAAGAAAAAATGGTGTAATGGCTAGGTTATTAAATACGTCATACGCACGCGGCACGATAACCGATACAGTATCACAATTTATACCGTACGGGTACGGTATAACGTATTAACTGTGACAGTATTACAGTTAGCTTAGCATTTTAGAATTCTCCTGAACGCGCGGCGGGGGATTACCGGAATAATATGGTTACGAATTTGCGATTACGATGTTGCCGATTACCTTGCCTGTATCGCATATTATTTGCATTCAATAATTTATTAATTTTGACGAGGCCGAAACCCGAAAATATCAATATCAGGCATAATCATAAAATTGTAAGTATCGATGCTAAAAATCGCTTTGAAAAAGATCGATCTTCGATTAAATCGACCCAAAGAGAATCGATTCAAAAAATCGATTTTTTAACTTAAAAAAATCGATCTTCCAAAAGATCGATTCTAGATCGGCAACCCTAAAATAAGGCTAATCAGCGGTCGCGGTCATAGATAAAACACTTAAAAAAAGTCGCGGTCAGTAACGTGCTCGCTGAAGTCGCTGAGCTTCACTGCTTTAGAAAATTTCTATTTTATAGATTACAACAATCAATCGACTTATGGCTGGTGAAGAACGTTTTCAGCAGTGTTATAACAGGGGTTGTGGACAGAAGTTTGATTCAACAAACAATAAAGATGGTAAAAATGTGATTACTTTTAATGAATATTAGATTCAAACATCACTTTATTCAAAATATGTTATATTTGTAGATGCTTGTAGACATCATCCTGGGGTGCCGTTCTTTCATGATGCCTATAAAGGCTGGACTTGCTGTACGAAGAAGTGCACAGATTTTACTGAGTTTCTTAACATAGAAGGATGTACATTAGCCAAACATTCAAATATTAAACCACCTGAGCCTGAAAAGCCTAAAGTCGTCGAAGTTTCTAATACGGAAGTTCTAGAAGTTAAACCTGTTGTAGCACCAATATTGGAGAGACCGTCATTTGATACGCTTATGGTAAGACGTTTTGTGTTACCTTTTGGGTAACTAAGAGTTGGCTGAGGCAAGATAAGGCAATATTGAAAACAGGTGTATTTTAAACCTATTGTGGTGATCTGATGGTTTCCCGCTTTTAATCTTGTGCTGTTTTGGTTTTGCTTTTTTGCGATAATTCGTCCAAACAGTGCTTTGTTTTGAACTGTATTATATTGTATTTGTATGATTGTGTTGTTGTTTTATTAGATTCAGTAATTCCCTTTTTTATTTCGATGTGTGCAAGCATTTTTAATGTAATGGCATGAATAAAGACTTTGACTTTGACTATTCAAAACTAGTATTACAAATTAATTTTAAATGCATTATAAATAACATCTGTTAGCAGATATTAAACATAAGGAAGGCCGCCGTGCCCTTTTGGATGCAAGATATGTATTCAAAATCTTGTGTGGAGGTGTGGATTGTCCTCTTCTTCTTCTTCAAGGGGTCTCACTTGCTGTACCACAGAGAATCACTCGTCAACACTACCTCTTATATGTTGGGCACCATCGAACAAATTATAGCCAGTTTGCCCCCTCTTGTTCGAATGGTTAGGCAATTTAATGGGCTAATGTTAGATCCGTTTAACCTATCACTTGCGCAGTTTAATAGACTTGCCATCCCAAAGATATGTGAGAGATGACCCATGACCCCATCTTGGTTATATATCAACGTCTCTATTTCATTTCATTTTTGACTGTACATCCCTGATTGACATTTTTTAAATTTTTAATTCTTGACTAAGTGTAGTGTTATGTTTGTAGTGATTAATTGTACCTAAGCTTTTGTTATTGTATGGACTCCTATATCATGGTTTTAATATTTTTGTAATATTTGTACTTGTATATACATTATTGTAAATGGCAGTGCCGTATATTTAAAATAAATAAATAAATAAATAAATAAAAACTACAGGAATTCATGAAATACCAGTCTAAATCTTAATGACCATATTTTGCATGTTTTTATGCAGATATTTAACAACTGTTTTTTATTGAGAGTATATTCCTCTGAGTTCAAGGTTTCGTTAGTCATGCCGACTCATAAGCTGGGTTTGAAAGTGAATATAGGGAATTATCAGCCTATAAGCGTGATAACATGTTTTGCAAAAATTTTTGAAAAGTGTTAAGGGCAAACTAATGCACTTTTTTGTCCAAAATGATATTTTATCACAAGGCCAATATGGATTCTTGCAAGGATGTAATACCAGAGATGCCTTGCACAATCTTACTTCAGAAGTAACCAATCATCTAAACAATGGCAGAAAATGTATTGGGATATTCCTTGACCTGGCTAAAGCATTTGACACAGTGCCTCATAACAAGCTACTTGAGATACTTGAACATTATGAAGTAAGAGGACCTGTGTCAAAATTAATGCGAAGCTATTTAAAAAACAGAAATCAGGTAATAAAAATAAATGATATATTAAGTGGAAAGAAAGTCGTCAAAATTGGCGTACCTCAAGGCACGGTTCTGAGCCCTATTCTTTTTATTATATGCATCAACTCTTCTAAAGATAAATATTGATGGCTCAATTATTTCCTATGCAGATGATACAGAACTGGTGTTTAGTAGTAAGGACTGGGAGGAAGGCAGGCAGAAATCCATGGATGGCTTTAAAACAATAAAAAACTGGTTGGAATTGTATAAACTGACCTTGAATTTGGCAAAGACCAATTATATAGCATTTTCACTGACAATAAGAAATTGGTCAGATTTTTCAGATATGATAATAAATAGTGATCAAATAAAGGAGTCGTCACAAACAAAATCAATCAATCAATCAATCAATGAATGCTTTATTGTCTAAGAAATTTTCTTGTTAACAAAGCTGGAAATAAATAAATCCAACTAAAGAAGAGAAGGCTACTATTCTATCTTAACTAAGAATAATACATAACAGTCAATAAATATTAAAACATTGAGTTGATCAGTTTTCTCAACACCAGCATATGACCCTAAACTCATTAAAAGCAAAAATACTTAAATAAAGATATAAAAACATGACAATTTTAAAATCTATCCACTAAAAAGTCATTAACATCATAATAGCCTCTTTTAACTAGAAAGTTCTTTACCCTTCCTCTAAAAAGCCTTTCATTGTCAATTTGTTTTAAATCTGTTGAAAGATGGTTAAAAATCTTTTTACCGTCAAATATAACATACTTAGGAATTATCATCTATCAACATCTTAAATGGCAACCTCATATAGACTATTTGACTAACAGAATCAGAAAATTAATTTATAAGTTTTTTTATTATAAGAACTTTTTTAAATACTAAAGAGATAATTATAGTCTACAAGTCCTTTCTAGAGACATTGATACGATATGGTATACTGGTATGCGGGGGATTGTATAAAAATGCTCTTTATAAACTAAATATCATACAGAAATATATTCTAAAGTTAATATATAAGAAAGATAGAATGTATCCTTCTAAAATTCTTTTTAATGAACAAACGGCAAACATAACATCTGTTAGTACATATATACATGTAAATGAATCTGTTAGAAATAGTATACATTATTCTTACAATACAAGAACAAAAACCTGGAGAAACCTAAGTATACCAATCCATTAGATTTAAAGGATATCAATCTGAAATACTTTACATAACTATCTTGCTCTCAAAGCATACAACCAATGGCCAAATATAGTTAAAGAAATAAAACATAAGACTAAATTTAGCAGAGAATGTACAATATATGTGCATAATCATCAAATTTTTGAACCTTTATTTCATTAAAACAGAGTTTTATCCACAATACCGAAACAGAATTTTTACACTCGACGCGCGTGTCGCTAACCATGTTAGCATCATCAGGAGGTGATTAAAACTAAATTAAAATCTACCTAACTCTCTTTTATACTACCGTTTGCTTAATCAAGCGGAACTAAAAAGAACCAATCCTGGAATCCCACTAGTCACGCTTGATCAACCAATACAATGGACTATACGGAATAGGCCTTCTTTCTCTATTTAAACTATTCTTACATTTAATAATTTCCATACTTTCATATGCGTCTAATAATCTCCTATCAGTTATATTATGAATTAATTTTAAATAATTGTTATTCTATGATTTTTATCAAAAGCATGCTCGGCAATACTTGATTTTTCTGTTCTACCATACTTTAAATGAGCTATATGTTCTTTGAATCTCGTTTGAATAGATCTTCTAGTTTGCCCAACTTATTTTTGGTTACAATCCATACATCCAATTTCATATATATTCCACTTCTTTCTAATATTTCAATTTTGTCCTTTGGACCACCTAATAATTTCTTAATGTTAAACTGAGTCTGGTATACTAATTTTAAACCTACTTCCTTAAAAACTTTTTGGAGTCCTCTAGTATACTATTTTCTGTTGTTTTCAGATGTTCGTCTTTTGTCCATTCGTTCCTCTCTGGTAGGAGGACGTCATAGGCATGGTAATAGTTAGTTTTGGTAGGCATAACACACTGTCCCGCTCACTAGCGTTTTTCAGCTTGTTGGGCACCATGATGATCGCCTGTGGATTGTTGATCTCCGCCTGTGTCAATCTATACTTAGTTCATCTGCTGGCCTCACCGATCTCCATATGGAGATCGGTGGCTGGCCTCCCTCTCCAGTACTATTTGGAGAGGTGGCAGATTTAGGAGACACTCAAGCGTCTCAAGGCTGTAGATTATTTTTCGTTTCCTTGTTAATATTGACCATTTCTTCATTGTTATTTTTGTAATGTGTGACTGCCTGATACATAGAAAATAAAATATTAAATTTGTCAATCAAATTAGAAGTGTGCTTATTAATTCTTTTAGGTGAACTAGCTTACTAATATGAACAAGTTCAAGGAACTAGTTCTTAAACAGATTATTTGTAAACGCTGGGATAGATGATATAAACATAACGTGAGAACGAGACCCAAAATAAGAACTACATCTGGCCACAATGTTCATATGCACTACCATCTCATCCTGACATCTCGTCTATTTCAATTTAAGCTTTGATTTGACACGTTTCGTTTATTGTTTAGAGCTTAGATCTAAATCAACAAATATTTAGGTATGTTTTTCTTTGTGTTTAGGTATGTGCTTTTTTAAACTATTCAGGAAACATTAGTAACAACTGCTTTGTCTTGTTCTTTTCCATTTTCTAGATATATGGGCAATTTGGTGGCACTTGTTTTCATCCTTCCTTTTCTAACAAGTTTTTTAAAAATATTTAAGAATATTTGGTCAAGAAACGCATCTCGTTACCTTGCTTGCGGCTTGGAATTTTTAGACCTTGTACAGTGCAAATTATTGGCGGTAAACTAGTTCTTCAAAAATCCGCAAACTAGTTCCATTCATTCAGTAGAATGAATCGCTCATTTGAGCTAGTTCATTGGCAAACTACACACTTCTATTTCAAATAATGCCAGACAAACTCTTAACCTCTGCCTATACCAAGTTCTTGCCTAATGAAAAAATCAATTATGTTATAGAAGCACTACTGCGGTCTAAAAGTGTCGTGAAGTGCGCCAAGTGTGCATGTTTCGATACTTGGACAACGTCGGCGCGGCGGTATAAGCCATACAACAGGTCACGGTACCCTCACGGGTATCTTATAGACCTGTGACATACTCATAAAATGGTACGCATTTATACATATAGGTGTGTTCTACAGCGATTTGTTTTGGGAGTTTATCATCTAAGTATTTCATTATAAATGTAGCTACAAAAGTAGTGAGAATTTTTGTATATGTTAACAGTCTATGATTCATAACTAATATATTTTCATTATTGTCTCGTTTTCTAGTCTTGTATCAATATAAATTGAGGGAAATCATTCTCTAATACACAACACAATGTTTTTTATTTGTTGCAATTTTTTTGTAATTTTTAGATTATAATAGAACCTGAAATAGCACCAAGTTTAAAAGCACAAATCAATAGTATAGAGCAACCAGAGACTGATAATCGAATTCACAGCAATGAAATAGCTATTGGAACCAACTGCAAAAATAATGGATGCTCAGTTTCATATCAAGGTAAATTGATGTGTTATTTAGATCCAAATTGTATGACAGGTGTTATAGCTTAAACTGTGCATTAGAGATAATTGTATTAAATACTAAAAAATATTAGCATATTATTGTCAAATAACTACTAAAATCAATGAAAAAGACATCTATCTACTTGATATGATCCTTTTCGCTTTGGAAGAAACGTTACGAACTAGCACATGATTCCAAATGTTTTTATTTATGTTCATTTGTCCGCGACCTATTGTTTCTATCTTAGATTAAAGAAAGAAAATTTTTCTATACTCTAAGGTTTGTATACAGGTTTTATCTTACTGTAACGTCCTATATATTTGTTTCATTTTGTTCACTTATTCATTGCGGTAATGTAGCCTTAGCTTGACTACCTTTGACTAGTGTAATTAATTTTAAATTTTATTAACGCCAACATCAACAATACATTGTCGATTGCATTTTTATTAATTTGTATTTTCTTTATACTTTTATTTATATTATTAACTAAAACTGATATTAGACAGTTTATTTATTGTTCCTAGCCAATTAGTTAAAAATATACCACGTTTTCTCACTGAATTTGTTTATAGATTCTTCTTCTAATGAAAATCTATGCTTGCACCATTCTGGAGTTCCAATATTTCATGAAGGTCTAAAATATTGGTCCTGTTGTCAAAGGAAAACTACCGATTTTGATGCTTTCCTGAACCAGGAAGGTTGCAAAGAAGGGAAACATGTGTGGAAAAAAGACATTGTAAGCAACATATTTACTATACATCTAAAAGTTTTAAGATTAGGAACTTGAAAAATTTGCATTTGAATAAAAAAGTAGTATTTTCTCAACTTGTGTGCGTTTAGTGCTATCAGCATCTTCTTTTAATTTGTTGTATTAAAAGGAGGCAAGTTTTTAAATATATTTAAAATATCGTAGCGAATCAATATATGCATCTTTTAAGGTGTCTATATCCCCAGTGCTCAAAGTGATATATTGAATAGAGATTTATGGCCCACTGATGTTACTATTAAACTTTTTGTGTTCCGAAATGGCCCTGGAAGGTAGTGTAATTTTTATCCGCCGAAGCATCAACCAAGAAAAGCCTTTCTAGTAAGCTAAAAGTATATTTCCAAAACAGGATTCTAACTGTCAACAGTTCTACACAAGTGCAAAAGTGACAAAAATTAAGTAATAATATGTGGTATGTCATATGTGGTGACTTTAATCTTCCAAAGGTTTGCTGGAGGAATGACATACTTGGCTTCAAGGCTAACATTTCTATTACTCAACAAGTCCAGTGTATATTGGATTGTATGGCATTCTCTAATTTCAAGCAGATCAATGGTGTTCCTAATAGGCACAGTGGTTTTTTTTGATTTGGTTTTTAGCTCTTTTTGTTGTTGATGTTAACTTTGTCGGCTGTAAGCAGGGTGAATATGATTATATGTATTACAATTTTGAATTAGCTAATTATATTGCAAAATCTTTTGTATATGAAAGACAATTTTGAGGTCTTCAGGCCTCATGAGGATGTGCATTCCTATGATACAAGGCATAGGGCTAACATTGTACCTCGGTACTGGCGGCTGAGACTGTGTCATAGTGGACCTGGATACTGGGCTGTAAAATTCTTCAACAAACTTCCGACGGAAGTAAAAAATTTTACAGCTTTAAAATTTAAAGTCGAAATAAAAAATTTTTGCTCCACAATAGTTTTTATAACTTTGATGAATTTTTGAATTTTTCAATTTTAGTATTATTGTAATATCAGCTTGTATTTTGTGCTTAGATATCTTATCGTCTGTATGTTATGATTCATGTATGTATGGGTCCTGTAGGCATTGTGGAAACTTATTTTCAATTTTTTAAAACTTATTTTCTCTCTAATGACGCTTGACGTATGTATGTTAATGTTGTGTCATTTTAACATGAATAAACTATAGGTATTTTATTGTATTGATATTAACCTGTATTTGTCTACTGTAAATTGGAATGATATTCTTGGCTGGGATGGTATTGATCGATTACAATGTCGATAAATATTATGAAATTTGGAACACTGTTATTGAATTGTATGGACCTATAAAGTTCATTCCAGACTCCTAAATTTCCTAAATGGTATAATAATGACCTTAAAAGGTACAAATCTAGTGAATTATTTACTGAATACCAAAAATTTTTAGAATTGAATGTAAAAATACTCGTTAATAAGATACAATAGATATATAAAGAACATTGAGCCTAATATCGACAATGAGGGAGTTCTGGAAATTTGTAAACTCTAGTGGGAGTCTGGTTTTGCTATCCTATGTGGATATGTTTCCTAGACATTTTTCATCTGTGTATATAAGTCATTGTGATACTAATGTAAGTGTTGAGTCGAATAAGTCTGTAAACGTAAGCTCCTGGGATATTTATGTGATGGATGTCTTTAATTATGTAGATTTAAGTATCACTTTAGGATATGGACCTTATCGTATTATTGATTTTTTAAAGAACACCAAATATATTTTCTGAGGTTTTATGTTCAATTCCTAAATCCTTTGCCACTGGGGTGTTTCCGCAAATATGGAAGAGAAGCTTGGTTTCTTCTATTTTTAAAGACGGTAATCGTAATGTTGAGAATTATAGACCTATTACCAAAATATCTGTGATTCGTAAGATATTGGAGAGTATATGCTTGGTATTTATACATCAACAACATGGTTTTCTACGTGGTAAATCCAACAACAATTATACTGGTTTATCAACATAGTCTGCTAGGTGCATTGACGGATCAAGGTAGATGATGTCCACCATCTATACTGTTTTTCCAAGGCAGTTGACAGACAGGATCATAATATTCTTATTAAAAAGTTGGAGGTGTTAGGTATCCATGGAGTTCTCCTAAAGTGGATGTCAAGCTATCTGACTGATCGGAAATGTCAAGTAAAAATTAAGAACTTTATAGGTGGGGATATATCTGTCACTTCAAGGTGCTACAGAGTGGCCATCTTTCGGCATTTCTATTTAATTGTTTTATGAATGATCTCCGTAGTTCTATGAATAATTGTCAAATCCTACTTTAGACCGTATAATGTATCTTTGTGGATATTGGATATCACAACACTTAGACAAACATGTATTTGCCTTTAATAAAATCTAAACGATAAATTAGCATTTTAGCTTTTTTTGTGGTGTAACAATAATAATTTGACTTAGTCTCATTATCAACCAAAAATAATTTAAATGCCATTTATCTTAAGAATTATTTATTTGTTGATGTTTAATGTGAGCATTAATTTTCAAAGCGACTTTCCTCCTATGGATCATTTCCTTCTTAAAGAGATCTTCGATTCAGATTCAGACATGCTTTTTTATCATAAATACATAGTATTTGTAGACAAAGCTTATTAAATTAGATAAGTAAGTAGCTAATGTAGAAAATAAAATGTTACTAATAAAAGTTAAAATTAAGAACATAAAAACAAAAGGTTCAAGGTTGTTAAAGCTTGGAAAAGCACGAAAAGAATTAAAAAAAAAAGAAAATTTTGTTTGAAACAAGCAATATACATGCACAAATTCATCAATTAAACGAACACCTAAACTGTATGTAATAAATAAAATAAAACATAATGAAAGGGACATAGTTTACTCCCAGCCATCTGCAAAATACTCGTCCAAGCTATAAAATACCCTACTTTTTAGGAGTGATCCCATTGATCCCTTAAAACTTATAAGAGTTCTTGCAGTTTTTATATGTTCTGGTAGATGGTTAAATATTTTAATGCTTAAACAAATTAGGGAGTTCCTGGTTAATTCGGTTCTAGAAATGGGCATTGGGATATTACTATTTTGTCTGGTATTATTGTGTCTTTAAGAGCCACAATTGGCCAGATACATCTTAATTTTTTTTAAATATTAGGCAGCAAGTTTCCACTACAAATAGACAGCACAATGTCTATATCTTCAATTCCCTGAATAAAGACCTGCATGTTTCTCTTGGGCCTGTGCGACCAACATACCCAATAGCTCTTTTCTGATTTCTGAAGGACCAAAAACAGAGTTAAAAAGATGCAGACTGCATGAGCCCCAAAATGCAATTCCATACCTCAGATGACTCTCTACAAGGGAATAATAAACATTTCTGGCAGCCTCCAATCCCAGCTCTTTTGCCACAACCCTGACAGCGTAACACCCACCAGCTGCTTTCTGTCTCATGATTGAAATGTGTTCGTGGAGCTTCAATTTATCGTCAATGACCACTCCAAGGAACCTATTACAGCTACTAATTTCTAACTATTTATCGTTTATTACTATTTGGTCGGTACAAGTGAATTTGAAGCTCAATAATTTAGTCTTATCAACATTTAAGGATAGGAGGTTAGCATCGCACCATTGTTTAACCTTCATTAAATCTTCAGACACACTTTTCATCAGTGATTGCTGATCACAATCCGTATCGTCAGCAAAGACTGTAAAATGTCCTCTAATGTTCAGAGAAGTCAAATAATTGATGTACAATAGGAACAAAATAGGGCCGAGTACAGAACCCTGTGGAACTCCATGTTCAATTGAACATACATCGGACACAGTTCCTAAGGATTTAACGATCTATTTCCTATCTGATAAGAAGGATCTAAACCATTCCAGGGCAAGCCCCCTGAAACCATAGTTAAAGAGTTTGCCTAAAAGTACTTCATGATTAACGCAATCAAATGCTTTCGAGAAGTCACAAAACGCCGCGGCGGCAAAGTATCCGACATTCAGGCTCAAGAAAAGCTCCTCCAGGAGGACAAATATCGTATCGCCCGTGCCTGAACCTTCCCGGAAGCCAAAGTGACACCTACTTAAAATCGTATTTTTTCTTAAAAAAAACCAATCATTCTCTTTTTAGCTAATATCTCAATAATTTTGGATAGACATAGTAACAGAGATATGGGTCTGTAGTTGGCTGGATCATTCAATTCACCCCCTTTGAATAATGGTGTTATTACAGAAATCTTGAGACTATTAGAGAAAGTTGCAATTTCAAAATAATTATTTATGGCGCATGCCAGGGAGGAGATTGACTGGTTTGGTAAGCTCTCTAAAACTCTGATCGATAGCCCCTTAATCCCAGCGGTTTTTTTTTTAATTTCATGTAAAAGTTTCTTGATCTCATCTGGATCAGTATGTGAGAGGAAAAATGAGTCCTGAATAGAATGATTCCCAGTATAAGATAAAGGGTCAGTCTGGGGTTTAAGGCTACTTGTTATATTTTCTTAGCCACAGAACAATAATATTGGTTAAACGCATTTGCTTCAATTGTATGTTTATTTGGTTTTGATGAATGGCCTTGGAGTTCGTTAATAATGCTCCAATTTTCTCTGGTCCTCTTATGTGCCTTCTCCACTCTAGACTTATAATAAAGCTGTTTCGTTTTTCTTATGGTTTGTCGATATACTCTTTTGTAAGCATTAAAGTAGTTATGAAATTTTTGACTATTTGTATACTTTCGTAAGGTGTGTAAAGATCTTAGATTAGTTGAAGAAGTTTTTAGTCCAAGAGTGATCCATGGTTTTTTACATTTGGCTCTAATTTTTTGTAAAGGGAAAGTTTTATTAAAAATATTTAACATCAGGTCACCAAAGAAGTTTAGTGGAGACAGAGAACGATATACTCCTGTCCAGTCAGTAGCTTCACATAGATTTTGGAAACGATCAAAATTTAACCTACTATAAATTCGGCCGACCTTAATTTGTCTTGGTTGCTTTTTTCTATATAAGCTGATCTTGGCAAAAATTGACTCGTGATCAGACAACCCTGCAGGCATCACACGAACATCACTGCTTCAGCGGCAAAATTTGAACATAAATAATCAATTAAATGTTTGTGAATAAGATGTAACCCTTGTGGCCTGTGAGACAAGCATTTGCAAATTAATAGAGTCAAGTAGATTTTTTAGGCACTGAGATTCATTCGATTCAGTCAGGAAATCAATATTAAAGTCACCACAAACTATTACTTTTCTCCAATTGGAAACAACGCCAGCAGCAGTTTTTAGCATTTATTTCGGTTTTTATTTGTTTGCGCAAGTTCCCTATTGAATGTTTATTTGGCTTTGATGCATGGCCTCGGAGTTCGTTAATAATGCTCCAATTTTCTCTGGTCTTATTATGTGCCTTCCCCACTCTAGACTTATAATAAAGCTGTTTCGTTTTTCTTATGGTTTGTCGATATACTCTTTTGTAAGCATTAAAGTAGTTATGAAATTTTTGACTATTTGTATACTTTCGTAAGGTGTGTAAAGATCTTAGATTAGTTGTAGATTAGTTGTTAGGTGTGTAACGATCTTAGATTAGTTGAAGAAGTTTTTGGTCCAAGAGTGATCCATGGTTTTTTACATTTGGCTCTAATTTTTTGTAAAGGGAAAGTTTTATTAAAAATATTTAACACCAGGTCACCAAAGAAGTTTAGTGGAGACAGAGAACGATATACTCCTGTCCAGTCAGTAGCTTCACATAGATTTTGGAAACGATCAAAGTTTAACCTACTATAAATTCGGCCGACCTTAATTTGTCTTGGTTGCTCTTTTCTATATAAGCTGATCTTGGCAAAAATTGACTCGTGATCAGACAACCCTGCACGCATCACACGAACATTACTGCTTCAGCGGCAAAATTTGAACATAAATAATCAATTAAATGTTTATGAATAACCCTTAAGGCCTGTGAGACAAGCATTTGCAAATTAATAGAGTCAAGTAGATTTTTTAGGCACTGAGATTCATTCGATTCAGTCAGGAAATCAATATCCACAGTCACCACAAACTATTACTTTTGCTCCAAATGGAAACAATGCCAGCAATAACTCAAGGGAACCAAGGAACTTCCCACTACCATTACCAGACGCACGATAAATACATATAACATAATGGTTAAAATCATTAACGTATCATTCAAATCTACCCTCAATAATATGTTCGTCAAACTTTCCTACCTTAGACACTGTAATACTCTCTACAATAGATTTTTTTACCAAAATCATGGTGCCCCCGTGACCCGACTGCCTTCTGCAATAAGAGGATGCAACAGTATAATTAGCTATGACACAGGGTTCAGCAGGTCTCAGCCAGTGTTCAGTGACAAGCAATAAGTCTGGAGAGCCAATAGACTCAATAAAAATATCAAATTCATTTACTTTATTACGTAAACACTTGACATTTAGAAGTAACAGTGACACATAATTCTTATTTAAGTAGTTTTCATCCAAGGTTTTATTTATAAAAAAAAAATTGATCCTCGGATTGATATATAGGTATTTCTGGTGTGCCAATATTAGGTGAATCCTCATTAGATTCGAATGCAGTCACATTGGAGGGAACTTGAGAATTATTTAGGTCAGATTTACCATAAATTAGGTTAGTAAGTTTAAATGAATTAAAATTAGTAACACTATTTTTCCCCAACTTTGCCAGTTTAGTCAACCCTTTCTTATTAAAATAGGGTTTTGAATGTTTTAAGTCTTTGTATGAAAATTGATGAGACAAATCTAAAAAGTCAATATTAATTGAAAACCTTCTTAGATTCATGGTAAAAGACTTTAGTTCCATGTTAACAGCAAATACATTTTTGTTTTATGGAGTATTGTACAGAAAAGGAAGTCTGTAGACAATCAAATTTGTATCAAAACACTTATTTGCTAAGAGAGTTATATAAGATGTTCTTGTTGCACTATCATTTAAGCCCGCTAAAACTATAACACAATCGTTAACTGACAAATCTGATATATAACAATCACATTCATGTTTGGACTAGGTCACTAAATTTGGAAAAGGGTTTACTTATCACTTTGGTATTAAAGTTTGTTAGTACTTGTGCTAAGTAGAGATAAGTAGGTCATAATTTCTTAGTAAAATTTTGAATTAAAAAGCCACATAAAAAGTTGGGGCACGATTTGCCTTAACCTACAGTTTGTGACGTCATTGATTAAATATTTTAATTTTTGAATGCAATAACTGATTCAGGTCCAGGTTCCAAAAATGTATAGGCATCGCTCAGTTTCATAATTTTACCTCAAATGATGGTGTTGAAGGGATGAGTAAAACTTCACCTTCAGGTGCGACTATGTGGAGGCAATAGGGGGCATTTTTCATCCCATGTTTATTGCCGTTTCTTTTTTACTATTTTTGGCCTTAGAAGTCGCCTAAAAAATATTACATGCTAATTTCGAGTCACTGTATACGTACATAGCAATTTATTTAAAACTCATAAGTTCCCGTTATTTTAGGAATGTGAAACCAATGTTCAATGTAGATGGGATTACCACCAGACAGGACCTTTCATGGTTGTATCTGTCTATGCGAAACAATATAGTCCCAACAAGAGTGTTATCAAATTGAATCCTATCAGACTTTATATAAACTTAATATTTCCTCAACAAAACAATGCTAGTTTTGAGTTGGATATTGAATTAAAAGGGGTAAGTAAATACCATAAGTGTTATTTTGAGATCAAAAATATACCTACATATGTATATTATGCATAGTGTGGTTATATATGTTTTGAACATCATATTAGCCTAGGAATAGTTCAGTTATGTTGATTGTTTTATTCTTTTGTATTCAGCTTTTGACGTTTAATTATTGAACTGCAGAAATTTTCGCGCCTATGCACTACCACCAGCAAAACCAAATACTATTTTGTAATTTACTATAACTATTCTAAAATTGTTCGTTTGGCAAGTATTTTGAACTTTTCAATTGAGGTATCAAAAAAAATCTAATTGATCCCAATATCTATTGACACTAGTTGAAATTCCATGCTCTACAAAGGGGTACATGTAGAAGAGATTTACTACGAATTCGACGGTTAGGAACATGAGTTTTAAAGTGATCTAAACATTGTGAACTTTTTATTTAAACTGGTCAACCTAAAGTTCGGTCCATTCAATTTTTAGCCTTATTTTCAAACTGCTGTAACTTTTTTAAAAATAGTTTTTTGAACGTGGTTTGCGGATTTTGAAAGCGCGTTTTTTTGGGATTAAGTTGCATGCCATAAATTTTCAGTAGCATTGATGTTATCATGATATACGGGGTGATCAATAAAGTAATGCAAAAAATCAAAAAGTTTGTGTGTGTGTCATTTCAGCAATAATTTTTTTTAGTCATTACAATATGGGTTGTTACCAAGGTAATATATCTGGACGTTTTGGCCGGTTTTTGGATTAAAGCCCTTTGGCCTTAGATACACTACTAAACAACAAATTTTGGCAACAACATTTTTAAAATGCTATAACTGGAAAACGAAACGACGGATTTTTACGAGCATTTCAGATTCGGAAAGCCTATTTCATGTAGATTTTCTATGACCTAAGCACTTTACGGAGGGATTCAGTTTTCACATTATACGGGGCCAACAATAAACAAGTACGTATCTAACACGGACATCTTAAGTATAGGGTAAATGATTGGGCGCCAAAGAAACATTATCCATTTGTTTCATTTTAAAATTGTTCAATTTGACGTTCAAAAAAGAAAGGAAAGAGCCCTGGTTTAAGGTTTATTGGATTTTTAAAAACAATAAATACACATATTATCGTTTCTTAATTCCCAATCCTTATTTTTGATAAGAATAAACATAACATACAACACAACTAACAGGACTAATAAACAAATAATCTCCTAATAGTGTGTAGGTGTGGAGTCTACGTCTTACGGTTTGCGAGGATATCCTTAAGCCACTTGCTGCTTGAAAGCTTCAGCAGTTTTTGGTGATAGTTTTTTAGATATCTCTTTAAAGGTCGCAAAGCAGGCTTAAATTTCGAGCTAACTTTGAGAGCCATTTCTGACTCAATGGCGCCACCAAGCGGAGATTTTCTTGCATCAGCGAAAAACTATAACATTTCTCTTGCCCAAAGGTTCTATAACTTTTTTCTCTAAATTGGAGTAAAAAGCCCTAACGATTGTAAAATTTGGCCTTTTTGAGTTAGCAGATACGCATTTGTTTATTATTGGCCCCGTATAATGTGAAAACTGTACCCCTCCGATAGTGCTTAGGTCATAGAAAATCTACATGAAATAGGCTTCCCGGATCTGAAATGCTCGTAAAAATCCGTCGCTTCGTTTTCGAGTTTATAGCATTTTAAAAATGTTGTTGCCACAATTTGATGTTTAGTAGTGTATCTAAGGTCAAAGGGCTATAATCCAAAAAATAGCAAAAACGTCCAGAGATATGGATATTACCTAACCCATATTGTAATGACTAAAAAAATTTACTGCTGAAATGACACACACACCAACTTTTTGATTTTTTGCATGACTTTATTGATCACCCCGTATATCATGATAATATCAATGCAACTGAAAATATATGGCATGTTTAATCCCAAAAAAAAACACGCTCTCAAAATCCGCAAACCACGTTCAAAAAACTTTATTTTTAAAAAAGTTACAGCAGTTTGAAAATATGGCTAAAAATTGAATGGACCGAACTTTATGTTGACCAGTTAGTTTATTTATTTTTTAAGATTATTAAATATTTTAAAAGCATACCAGACATCGTAGTATTCTCTTTTATGAGCTAGAGAAGGAAGATGTAGGTAAGCCATAACTTGGTCTCCATCTAGACATATCCCACTCGAAACGAGTTTGTATCGGGCATACTTAATACATTTTTGCTGCACATTTTCTAATCTTGTGATGTGAATGAGATCTTTTTATAAATTCTAACATTTTAGTTGCTCTGCTGATTATTATTTCAAAGTGATCATTAAAAGTTAGTTACGTTAATATACGCCAAGGTCCTTAATGACTCAGTGGCGGCTCGTGTAGGCAAGAATAGGTGAAGCGCAATTAGGTAGATAGCGCCGTAGGCAATACTGCGCCGCTGGCGAAAATTTTTTGGGGCCACGCCCAAAAGTCCTGCGGTGACGATACCTGCGAGAAATAATATACCATGAGCGCCGCCACCAATTTATAATAATATCAAAAAGATAATAGAATTACTAACTTACCCACACTCTCTCGTACAGTTATTTTGACTGCTCCCATATACTTTTTAAATATAAGGTCTATTCTTCGATTTTGTAGTCAGGCTTTTCTTTAACTTCGCAAATAATAATGCACAGTGAATATGGTCCGAATAAGCTTCATGCCTACTACAACCTCTTGTCACATTCCCAAAAATGTTAAATCCGTCTTTATTCCAAACGCTCGATTTTCCACCTACACTTAAACAGGGCATAGTGGCATACAAAATAGTTTCTTTAAATAAACACTTCCATACAACCAATTATAATCAGAATACTCAGATCAGATTTCGAAACCTACGAACGAAAATTCTCTCTCTTGATTTTACTACTCGTTTTTCTATTTGAAGGAAAGGCTTAGGCCCCTCCGTATTTAAAAAGTCTCTTTTATCATCGTTTTCAACCTGGCAAATGGTGTTTCTAACAAGATGCAGATCGGATCATACAATGGAAACATTTTGTAAAACAATGCGCGACAACGACGTGATGCAAATTTGCTTCCGAACGACTGTGAACTGAATTTAATATTAACATAAGAACCTGTCGGAGTCGCATTGTCGGGCTGCTTCCGTTCTATAAATAGCTCACGTATCTAGCATGTCTGCTTCGCCCGTTGCCATAGCAACCATCGTAAATAAATCTGTATATTGCAGTGCAATTATTGATCTTGCTGTTTGCGATTCCCACGTGTTTCGTGACTGTATTGAGTGTCGAAAACCGCCCGCACCGGCCGATCTTATGACAAGTTATTCAGCGCGCTGCGTTTTATAGTTAATTATCTTTTATGAGTATTATCGCACTAATTTTGATTAGGAAATTATATTATGAAAATTTGTATTTTTAAGAAATGTAATTTGAGAAATTGCACTAATGTTGATTAGAAATTTAGATTATAAAAATTTTATTTAATTAAAAATATTTTTACTTTAAAGTAATGAAATTTTAGAAATTGTAAGTGAAGCGGCGCTTCACCTGCGTCCAATGACGAGCCGCCACTGTAATGACTTCTACTTCTTTAAGACCTCTCTGATTAATAAAGTGATTTACATCGTTTACTTCTGAGCCTACTAAACTTGATAAAATGACACTTCTCAACATTCAACCTCCTGTAATTTTTTTCGCACCAGTCATGAAGGTGGTTAAGGTCAGTTTGAAGGCAAATGATATCTTGTGATGAAGCTACCCTGGAAAAAATTGCCATATCATCTGCGAATAGCAAGAATTCGGAGGACAGCAGTGAGCCAAGGTCATTGATAAACAAACTAAATAGAAGGGGCCCCAAATGGGATCCTTGAGGAACACCAGATGTAAGAAAGGGGCTTGATAGGTGTTCATCGATTCTGACCTGTTACTTTCTGCCACAGAGGGATGACTTAAACCAAGATAAGAGCGGTCCAGAAACGCCAGAGCTTGATACTTTAGAGAGCAGAATTGAGTGGTTTACCTGATCAAATGCCATACTAAAATTAGTGTAGACTACATGGGTTTCCATACCTCTTTGAAAAGAGTCGGCAATAAAGTTTGCAAAAGAAGCAGATTTGTGTCCACGGATCTGCTCGTAGTAAAGCCATGTTGTTGAGGAATTATAATGTGCTGGAGAGTTTCAGATGGCTTATTTTCAATGCAGGGCTCGAAACAATTGTGGAATGGCAGAGAGAAGACTGATTGGTCTGTAATTTGATATATAATTTTTACTTCCAGACTGGTGAATGGGGGGTGACAACGAGACGTTCCATGATTCCGGAAACACTCCATATCTTAGGGACTGATTAAATAAGAGATGCAATGGAAGGTAGAGAGTTTGTGAACGAAGTTTTAGGACACTAATGAGAATTCCATAGGGGCCTGGTATGTGCTGATGTCTAGTTTTAAAAGTGATTTCTCATTGTCAGAAGTTACAAAGTGTGTCTGTGCAGTTTGAGTTAGAGTGGTGTAGGTGGGTCATACTTGCAGGATTAAAGACAGATGAGAACTATTTGGCAAATAGATTTGCTATAGTAGCGGTTCTCAAAATTTTTTGGTGACGGAACCCTTTTAAAAAACTACATTTTTAACGAAACGCTAAACCCTAAACTAAAAGCAATGCGTATTGTTTATTAATAATCATACAAAAAAAGGTAGATACAGTAAATAGTAAATGATAAAACTAAGTTCATTTAATGGGAGGCATGAAATAATTGTTTTTTATTCCTCATCAACTGGGTAATGTCAGGCTTGATAGAAGAAAGTTGAATTCTCATGTCTGGTTCGGCATCCAGTCTGTTGTGGTATTTTGTTTTTGTAACTGTATATGCTGAAAAACCCGTTTCACACAAGTATGTACGTTGGTGGGAACGACAGAAGAACATTCAAAGCCTCTGTGACAAGTTGTGGCTATTTATTACGAACTCTGCACCAAAAATCATTCAATATTGTTTTGAATAATGATTCCATGCTTGTGTCCGATGTCATTTCTAAAAATGATTCGTAGGTCTGATTTGACGTATTTTCAGGCTTCTGCAGTTTGGATGAAAAAGGGTTTTGAATCCATGAGTTTATTTTCAGTTTCGTATTCTGTTCTTCAGGAAAGTAAGATTCAAAAGTCGCTCGCAAATCTATTATTGCAGATATTGCATCAATTCAACAAATGTTTCATTTTGAAATATTTCTGTATCACTAAGACTAAGGTGACTAAGAAGCTCTCTTAGCAATGATAAGCTTTCTATTTCTCTCTTACCAAAACAAGTAATCCAAAAATCAAATTTTCTTTTAAAGGCGGTTATCTTGTTGTTAGCATTGAAAACTGTTACCTGTTTTCCTTGTAGTGACAGGTTTAATTTGTTAAGTCTTCCAAACATGTCTGCTAAAAATACTAGTCTAAATAACCAGCTTTTATCGGACAAACGGTCTTTTAAATTAAAAGGAATATGTGTAAGAAAAGCTTCTAATTCTGTTCTTAGTTCAAAATGCATTGTCAAAGTTTTACTCTGAGATAACCTCACAGTATGGAGCAGTAGTGTTTTATGATTGCTACCATAATCTGTAGCGAAAGTTAGCGAAATATTAATTTGTAATGAAATACTAGTTGTTCGCCAACTGTATACTACTTTTCATAACCATAAGATTTTTTTTTAATAAATGATGTTCGTTTTGAGACTCGTTTTCCTTTTTTATGGTTCTTCCCAGGGAGTAGGTTGTTTCTCTTACTAGCCGTAATTTTTTGTGGGCGCCAGAGTTCCTAGAGACAATGCGAACTGAATATGAATACTTAATTATAAATAAATATAAAGATAAAAATATCAGAAATTTGCCCTTACAATTCGCAATGTCTCACAGACCTCTATCATGAAGTTTATCTGATGAATAAATTGACTTAGTAATGAAAATTAAAATTAATGTGAAAGATTAAAAAAAGAATGAAGCGTTATAATTGGTCTTTACAATATTTTTATCTTCTGATTGGCTAATACTTAGCTTGTCCAATTATTCTGTAACCATGCGATCGTATTGGGACCTCTATTGAAACCGTTTCTGCCTGTTCCCAAGTTAGTATCTGTTGTGTTTATCTAGGACTTATTTGGTTCACGAAGTATTGGTTTCCTCAGAGTAGCTATAAGCAGCAGCAGATATAATCAGAAACTTGAATTACAATGTTAAGTTGAGCAAAAATTGTAAATAACTACTGTTACTCAAGATATTCTTTTCTTTACTTTAAAATATGAAATTCAAAAGAAAATAATGACTGAAATTGAAAATTCGAAAGAAAATAATGGAATAACGTTTCAATTCAGTGACTCTGTAAATTTAAACAAAAGTAACTTTGAATTTGATAATAAATAGCGAAATAGAGATACAACCTCTAATAACGAGTCTTATAACTCAAAATAAGTAATTACTTACTTTTATTTAGGAAGGCCCTTGGCACATAAACGAAAATTGAGCGCAATGTAATTAAAAATAAAGATAATATAATCACTACCTCGCATTCGAGATAGAAATTTAGATAACAGATATAACGAGATAAATTTACATATGCGAGATTAACCTCTCATAAATGCAAAATAATGTCGGTACATCAGGATTGAGACTAGACAGGGCGAGTGCTAATAATTATATGCTTGATGTAACAAATATATTGAAAATTTAAGTAAGTGAGCCTGAAACGAAAAAATATTAAAACCTGCAATACTATGAGGGAAAATTCGGAGAAATTCT
>MU182088.1:291292-303902 GCA_016904865.1 Pissodes strobi
TAAATAGACTAATTAATAGGCATTTGTTTAGAAACACCATTCGTGCTTCCAGTTGTTTCGTTAATCAGGATGAAAATACAAAATATATGTCTCGATATCATATAATCCTCAGTATATTAGAGGACTCCAAAAAGTTTTTAAGGAAGTAGGTTTAAAATTAGTATACCAAACTCAGTTTAACGTTAAGAAATTATTAGGTGATCCAAAAGACAAAATTTAAATATTAGAGATCAGTGGAATATATGAAATCGGATGCATGGATTGTAACCAAAAATATGTTGGGCAAACTAGAAGATCTATACAAACGAGATTCAAATCACACATAGCTCATCTAAAGTATGGTAGAACAGAAAAATCAAGTGTTGACTGTTGCCGAACATGCTTTTGATAATAATCATAGAATAACAATTAAAAATTTAAAATTAATTCATAATATAACTGATAGGAGATTATTAGACGCATATGAAAGTATGGAAATTATTAAATGTAAGAATAGTTTAAATAGAGGTAGAGGGCCCATTCCGTATAGTAGTGATGGACGGTCCGGGTCCATTGATGGATTCGGTCCACCTGAATCAGTCCGTCAGTGGACCCGGTCCAATGGATTCGGTCCAGTCGACCGATTCAGGCTTCACTGCTCCTTACTGGCATGTCACATACCTATCGATCGCTTCCCGGTCCGCGCCGTGAAACACACAAACACAAACGTTTGTGTTTTGCCGACGGGAGTTTTTTGCATAACCTGCATTATTCTTTCTAAGATTTTGTGAGGTTTAAATGTTTTATTTAAATTGAAACTAATATTGATATTGAACACCATACGAATTTGGTTTTAAATAGGCAGCATAAAATTGTACAAAATCAACAATTTCCATATCAAATGGAACTGAGCTCTTGTAGTTTATATTATATATATAAAGGAATATAAATATATTTTGTTTTAAAAAGTGTTTGCTATTTTCTTTAGTTTTTTTTAAATATCTATTGTCCTAAATTTTTTTAATGTAAACAAAATATTATTTAAAATTTTAAAACAAACGCAACCATTAAAAATTTTCTTATAATAACAAATGCATACGCGATTATTACGCAAAAGGTTTCTCTGGTTTCTCAAACAAAATTCCGGACTCGGACCGAATTGTATTAATTCAAGGAACTCGACTCCTTATACATCGTTGCTTCACCCGAACCGATTCACCACGGCATCGCTTGCAGTCCTCGCACCGCGATTTCTGCTCCGTTAAAGCAAGTAGTGGACCGACACACCTCTACCGTATAGTCCATTGTATTGGTTGATCGAGCGGTCGAGCGTGACTAGTGGGATTCCAGGATTGGTTCTTTTTAGTTCCGCTTGATTAAGAAACCGTTAGTATAAAAAAGAGTTAAGTAGATTTTAAGTTTAGTTTTAATCATCTCCTGAGTCCTGATGGTGCTAACAAGGTCAGCGAAACGCTCGTCTAGTGTAAAAATTCTGCTTCGGTATTTTGGATAAAACTCTGTTTGACTGTTGAAAGCAATTTATTGGATCGCAGGGACATGGGTAATTCTGCAATAGGATATTAATTTGGGCTGCAGTTAGCCGTTTCTCTTAGTGGATGTTGGTAGAGATGTGGAACATGGAAAAGTAGACGTTTCCGAGACGAGCGGCTAACATGCAAGTTATGTTACGTTTGCGTGATTTAAGTGGTTGGAGTTCCTTCGTTCCTTGTTTAAAAATTGAGGTTATGTTGTTTGGCGTTCATCCATGTCTCTACGTTTTAGCTAAATTTCTACAACGTCTCGGTGGCGTAGTAGGCAGAGTCGCGTCGGTCGCGACACTCGCGACAGATGTTTTGTTTATTGTTTTTTAATAATGTGCCTTTTTTCTTAATTTTGAGTTAGCCCTGGGTTAGTTTTGGTTAGCACCTGGTTAGTTCTTGTTGATTGAGCCCCCGTAGCGAGCGGAGGGCAATGCAAAGCCATATTAACACCCCGGCTGTCGGATCGCAAGAAGTTAGTTCTGGTTAGTTGCTATTGGTTTTACTCCCGGAGCGAGCATAGGGCAATGCATTGTGTTTAAAATTTGAAGTTACTCAAGTAAAGACGTCATGGATCGAAATGCAAATCGAACTCCTATGTTTTATTACAGCGAAAAGTCACTCGTACAAAATCCTCATAGACTCGGCAATGCTCGAACCTATTATAATAAAAGCTACAAGAAAGACAGCAAACACTTGACAGCTTCTCTCGCACATGCGTCATCCAAAATTCGCCGCCACAAAATTAAATCCAATTCAGAATACCCGCCCTCTAGATTTTAAAATCTGCGAATTGGCAGAAAATGAAACCAGCCTGTTAGATTTTTCGTGACCATATTATTTTGAAATCGACCAATAGCACCGAATATTAATACTGCCAATAGGTCTTCATCTATAAGAACCTGGCTTAAGCTTAACCACACATAAACTTCCGATTCGTCTTCGGTCGAGTGTGCACGTGTCGGGTATCGGCCATTTTGTTCCAGCTTCATATACATATATGTTAGTTTGGGGGCACATGGGGCTTTCAGGGGCTGTGTAGATTCCCCGAATAAGATTCGGACGTCCAGCCGGGGGTTAGAGCCCCGTGCATGTACAAGATTTAAATGTGTGTGAAGGTCCAGCCGGTGATGTTCGAACCTTAAAACAAGCCGTGCAAGTACAAGTCTGAGCCCCCAGGAGTACATACTCGACATACTGAGGGCTCTAAAAATAGTATCTCTATCCATCAAGGTGTAACCAATGTAGAAGGGTTGCTCTACCTCTTGCTAAGCCTGGATAGGGGTCTTTACTGGCTGAATGTTCTTACGAAAAAGGCCATCAGAGAGTTTACTACTACTACTGTTAACCACATATATTTCCTCGCACTATATGCCAAACCATGACCACAAGAATAAATAACAACTTTATTCTTGTGCCATGACGTCAAACTAAACCAAACCAACCAATTGTCAATGGGCATTTACGATAATTGTAGCGGTATCTACCGGTAGGTATACAGCGGTAATCAGCTGATTAATGTCGATACGTTCCGGTAAATGGTAGGCGCATATTAGGGTTGCTCACGCCATTCACTCCGTGCATACCTAAAAGTACTCCAGCCGTTCGGGTATAGCTTTTCGTGCAAATGGAGTAGCTCTGTCAGCGTTCGACTATTACGGAGTGGGGTAAAAAGAGTTTACTCCAAAAATTCCACCTCGCAGAAGAATGATATTGGAGTGGGCCTGCGTAATTTAAGAATCGAGCGAGAAGTGTCATTTTCGATATTTATTTTGTGTCTTGTTTTCTGAGAATTTTAATTTTGTTTGGGTCATATTCACAAATTTTGTGGCCATGTGTAGTCCAAGATTATAAAAATATGGAAATTAGTAAATATTCGCATTGTCCTGTGGTAGACGAGGCATGTAACCCCGTTATATTTAATGGGTCACTGGTACTATGTAACAAAACATTAATAAAAATTGTTATTGAGCAAACATTGCGTCCGAATTGGGGGAATATCCCATGAATAAAAAAAGGTTTTTTTACACATGAGTAGCATATAAAATTTTTTCCACTACCGAAAAATATATGAAAAAACGAAAATATTAAATTTATTTATTTATTTTATTTATTTATTCAATACAGTATCTACAGCAATGCCATTTACAGATACCACCTATTCTAACTAAAATAAAATAACATAAAATAACACCACTCGAAACTTCCACCACACAGAAGTAAAAATCCGAAAATACACTCACACTATCCAACTATCATCCGCCGAGCCTGAGCAGCAAGCAACTTTTGTTCTACAATTCTTGCAAAGCGTTCTAAATTGGTAACTGTTACATCTATGTCACTAGCATAGGTGTTAAAGATATCACACATACGATAAATAGGAGAATTTTTATATACGTTGATTCTCGGAAAATCTAAATAAAATGTTTTCCTCTGTCTAGTGCTGATACGATTAACTGAAAATGGCAACTGTGATAAGATGTCCATGGAGTCTATGCGATTGTTGAGAAGTTTATACAAAAACATTAAGCAAATTTTAATTCGCCTATTTTCCAGTGTCAATCTATTAAATAAACTTAACAAAGCATACTGGTCATATCCCTGCACAGGATAATAACCGTACTGTTTCAAGAACATATATTTTAAAAATTTTCTCTGGACCCTCTCTATTGATTTCGACCAGACTTCATAATGAGGCGACCAGATTATACTTCCATATTCCAGTCTAGGTAATACCAGACTGTCAAACAGTCGAAGGCAAACATCCACACTGAACCGTTTGGCGGATCTGACGACGAACCCCATCACCCTATGAGCATCATTAATCTTTTCAACAATGTGACCCGTGAATGATAAAGAACCATCGAAAATAACTCCTAGGTCCTTATGACTAGAAGTCTGTTGTAAAACTGTTCCATTAATGCTATATCTACTAATAATTGGATTCTTATTCAGGGAAAACGTCATTGTGGTGCATTTTTTACCGTTTAAAATAAAGCCATTGTCAGCACACCATTCGACAACACCATTCAAATCATGTTGCAAGAAATCACAATCATCCTCTGTCAAGATTTCCAAAAATAACTTGAAGTCGTCAGCAAATGACAATGTCCGAGCGTGTCTCGCAACCTGACACAGTCCATTAATTGCAATCAGAAACAAAAGAGGTCCCAAGTTAGAACCCTGTGGAACCCCTGATGTACTACCATATACACAGGACTTTGCCCCTTTTATCTCAACATACTGTTGCCTATCACTAAGGTAGGATCTTATTAAATTAACTAAGTTTTCTGATACATGCATTCTGCTCATTGATTGAATAACAATACTATGTTTCACCTTATCAAAGGCTTTCTCCATATCTGTAAAAATTACGTCAACTTGCCGTTTGTTATTAAATGATTCATGCAAATATTGACAAAAAGTAATTAAATTCGTCATAGTGGATCTCTGTGGAAGAAAGCCGTGTTGATATTGCGAAACATTAAATTTTACCTCTTCATAAGTTCTATTGAAGAGGACTATTTCGAAAACCTTAGATACAGCGCTCACAATAGAAATAGGCCGGTAGTTAGTGATCTCATGTCTGTTGCCGCCCTTAAATATTGGAACGACTTTACTTATTCGCCAGATAGTTGGGTAAGTAGAAGTTTGAAAACTTAGATTAAAGAGAAACGCTAATGGGTGCAGCAGCGAATCACTGCAACCTTTAAGTATATAGCCCGGAAAGCCATCTGGTCCTATGGCCTTGTTCCCTTTCAACTTTTTTATCGCTTTACGAATCTCATGCTCAGTTATAGGTACGTCACAAAAGTGATTGTTACACTCACGCTCACAACAGTCCAGACCTTCAACCACAGAAAACACAGAGCTAAAATAAAGCGCAAACCCATCTGCTATACCTTTAGCTTAGCACCTGAATAGGAGACATTATCATAGCTGACCTCTGATGGAATATCTGTGTCATTTTTCTGTTGCTTAATGTACGACCAGAAATACTTTGGATTGTCATGCAAGCCAATCTCTACTCTTGCCATATACTCGTTATAGGCAAATTTAATTTTAGCTTTAATTAGGCGCCTCATATGTTTGTACTTGTTTAGCCAGTAATCAGATCGAGTATGTTTATATTTCCTGAAATACTTCTCTTTTTTCCGTAGTTGTACTATAATGTCTCTATTGTACCAAACAGGAAACATTCTCCCGACCTGTGTCGACAAAGGAACACACTGAATAAATATATCATGAAATATAGCATAAAACTTGGCTAGCGCGCCATCAATATTGTCGTACTCATAAAGAGCCCCCCATTCCTGTTTCTGGATCATATCATACATCAGAAGATAATTTGCCTTTTTAAAGTTAAATTTCCTATTTGTGATTGGCTCACATTCTTCATATTCACATCCACACTTAAAACTTGCCAACAAAGCAGGATGATGCATATCAATAGGTAGCAATTAATGGGTCAGCATCAATTTCCACCTCACAGCTCTCTAAAAGGGGGCTAACAATTATCAAATCCAAAAGGACATTGTTGACATTTCGTACACTATTAATCTGCAGAAAGCTAGTGAATGCTAAGAAACTCTTGAAATCAAGAACATGTTCATTATGGACGTCATACACAAAGTCACGCAAATTAAAATCACCTATTTCACCAATTCAAAGTTTCTATCCTTTCTGAAAATTATTCTATTGTTATTAAATTCAGAATTATAAACAGAGCTATTTAGCCAAGTTTCAGTCAGAGCAATTATATCACTATCATTATTCAATATATTACATTTTAAAACTTCAAGCTTAGTCTTAATTACTTAACGTACTAGTGCGTAATAGTATATTATATACCTAGGTTGAGAAGTAAGCCATTATTTACCGAGCACTTTTATATCCTGAGGCGCGAAGCGCCGAAGGATATAATGTGCGAGGTTAATAATTGCCTTCTCAACCGAGGTATATATAGAATTTTTTTTACTACTAACACTGATATATTACCATATTTGATTCGATTTGATTTTTATATTAGTCATTTTCTACTTATTTTTCAAATAGTTCGAAATATCAAGTAGCCTGGAAGTTCAGTTGTCTAATTGACAGATATCGTAACTTATTATTATTAAGAATATTATGGGGAGTCATGAAAAGTGAGTTATACTGTATATAATTTTTTTACTAATAGCACTGATACAATCCTTATCATTATTTGAAGTGATTAGATTTTGAAATTAATCATTTCCTACTCATTTTTCAAATAATCCGAAATGACAACTAGTTGTCAAACTAACAAGTTTCACATTTTGACATTTTCCGTTTCCGTTTCATTATTGACCTAGGTTTTTTTAATATTATTATTTACCTAGGGTGAGAAATGTTACTTATTCTCATTTGAGGAATGGAGTAAATAATGGTGATTTATCATGTTAGTAGTAAAAAAAATATATTATTTTATGCACTGCCGTAAATGTCAAAAAATATGTCAGATTAACTTTACGCACTACTGTATTTTACGCACGGTAGGAGAAAAAAGTTATTATTATCAAAATGTAGACAGGTGTATAAAAATTAACCTTATAATCCTTAGTTTCCTGTGAAAGAGGGGATAGAGAAAAAGAAGTAGAGTAAGTTAGGGACCTCTTTCAGGTTAATCAGTGTTTTTTATGAGGGTATTAAAATATTCCTTCCACAAAACATCAAAGGGGCAACAACGGTGAGAGTGTTTGAACATCTCTTGAGGGGGGGGGGGGGTTCTTGGTTGACCGAGCGTATTATTCTGTTTGGGTTCTGTTTTAGTGCATTTGTCGAAGGTTCCAAATCCAAACCCTAACATATGATAGGATACAAATTGTATCTTGTTCGTGTAATGTAATAAATACATAGTATACGTTTTTATTTTATTTCTTTTTAGGTATTATTACTTTTAGGTAGGCTTTTGTATATAACAATTATTTTGTTCATAACAATAAAGCAAATGTTGACTTTGACATAGCCTACTTTTATGTTTATGTCACTATCCGAACTATAAAATAGACCATGACGTCATGATCTTAACTAACCAAACCGCTGTGGTAACATCGAGGAAATATTCTTTATGATGTCAATTGTCAATGTCAATTGCCATAGCCATATTGCCAAAATATATCAACAACAACAAACAAAAACAAACATATTTTTTTTTATAAAATTCATAGAAAAACATTTTGCTTTATTTTGTTTTTTTTTTAATCGAACACATTTTTGTAGTCTTCGAGACAAGATGGGCGATAGAAATATTCTAAGCTTAAGATTTAATCAAGACCAGGGTAAGAACTAAGAACATGCCATAGTTGTGAAAAACTAGCTCCAAAATTATGGCACATATAACAACAAAAAGTTTGGCTTAGTTTTAGCTTGATTCTTTATTTTTATTTTATATAAAGTAAAGTAGAACTAACTCAAACCAATTTATAATCAAATTGTTTGATTTGCTTTCGTATTATTGCTATTTAAAAAGGTATAAATGAGGTAAAGATCACTTTTTAAAGTTCACCGAATCTTTTTCTTTTTAAGGATGTTTTACAGCCAGTATGGAAAATGGAGTGCGTATATATAATTTAGAACCTTTAGTTGAAAAATCACATTATGGTAAGTAGGTATAGAACCCTGCTTGGGTTACGTAAGTTTGAGACTAGAGATTTTTGGTGACCACTTCTACCTTTTGAATTTTATTGCAATCTTCAAAACTATTATTTGATATATGTAACTTATAGGTAATTGTTTAGTGTAGGTCCTTCTCATAAAATTACTATTTTGTTATTATAGAAGGTTAGAGTTCATCTTAAAGAGTAATTTTATACAAAAATTTTCCGGCGGAAATGATAATTTATGGAAATATTGAACATTTCTTACCTTAAAACTGAGGACATATACTAAACAATTACGGGGGGAGTAATTGTTTAGTATATGTCCTTCACATAAAATGAGTATTTTGTTATTACAAAAGGTTAGAGTTCATCTTAAAAAGTAATTTTGTACAAACATTTTCTGGCGGAAATTATAATTTATGGAAATATTTGGCCATATGGATAAATCTACAAAAACCTGCTTTTGTATTTATTGTGTGGTTCTTTTGGTTAGTTTGGTTAGTTTTTCTTGTAAAATAAGAATACATAAATTAGTTAAACTAACCCAACCTAGCCCAAACTAACTCAAACTAACCAAAGATTTAAAAAAATGTTCGTGTTGTTGATGCTCAGTAAGTTGAAGCGAATGCACTATCATGCTGTTATTTTTCTGCTAATTCAAACTAACCATATTTAACTCAAACTAACCCAATACAACCCAAACTAATCGACATTAACTCAGAATTTGCATAAATTATTTTTGCAGGAAAGTATTTGTATGAAATGACTTTTTAAGATGAACTCTAACCTTCTATAATATAAAATAGTGATTTTATGTGAAGGACATATACCAAACAATTACTCCCCCCGTAATTGTTTAGTATACAATGTCCTTCAGATTTATGGTAAAAAATATTGAGTATTTATGTACAGGGTGTCCCAAATTCGAGCCTCATCATTGGGATCTCGGAAACTAGAAGAGATACGAGGTCGGTTAAATGGAGGCAACGTTGTGCAATTTGATGCTGATTAAAATGCCACCTTAAAAGTTACAAAAATCCGAATAATTTCGAAGATATTTAGAAAAAACCGAATATTCGCGATTTCATTTTTATTTTTTTATGACTCTATTTGAATAGATATAACAAAATAAATTTCATATTCTCATTGCTACTTTTTCTGTTCTACAAGATGGTGTTATTAGATTTTCAAACCGACGTTTCGCCTTTGAGCTGCCATAATCAACTTTATTTTTTAAATACGGCCCTGGATTTTTTATTACAAACTTTAAGAGCTTCTAATGTCCTAAATCCAATGATGTATCGCACTTATTCGAAAAAATCATTTTAATGATTTCCTGGTTAAATCTTACCAAACATTTATGTTTTCTGTCTCTCTCTAACACATGAGGTCTTATGGAAAATGCCATTAATATGAATTTTTCGAATAAGTGCGATACATCATTGGCTTTGGGACTTTAGATGCTCTTAAAATCCGTAATAAAAAATCCAGGGCCGTATTTAAAAAACCAAAGTTGATGATGGCAGCTCAAAGACGAAACGTCGGTTTGAAAATCTGATAACACCATCTTGTAGAACCGAAAAAGTAGCAATAAGAATATGAAATTTATTTTGTTATATCTATTCAAATAGAGTCATAAAAAAATAAAAATTAAATCGCGAATATTCAGTTTCTTCTAAATATCTTCGGAAGTATTCGGATTTTTTTAGCTTTTAAGGTGGCATTTTAATCAGCATCAAATTGCGCAACTTTGCCGCCATTTAACCGACCTCGTATCTCTTCTAGTTTCCGAGATCCCAATGATGATGCTCGAATTTGGGACACCCTGTATATTATCATTTCCGCCAGAACATTTTGGTATAAAATGACTTTTTAAGATGAACTCTAACTTTCTATAATAACAAAATAGTCATTTTATGTGAAGGACCTATACTAAACAATTACCATAATCAAGTAATTTCACATTTCTTATGCAGTTTAGCAGCAAATATTTATTTAAGTACACTTAACTATCACAAAATCTAAAAAAAAAAGAATGGAAACCACACCAGAATTTGTATACCTACATATTCAATTTCGAACAGAATATTTTACAATAGAACTATAAAGTTTCTGTACAAACCTTAGTATATAGTCTAAGGTACAAACACAAAATTTTGGTCTTCATCACAGCAGTTTAAAAAAAATGTATCTAATTAGATTAGATGGTGCATAAATAAATCAATTCAGAGACCACCATTTTATTTATTTATTTGCTTATTTATTTATGGATAAACCATTTTACAATTAACAATGCATTTCATAATTATTAATTAAATATATCATCAAACAATAACAAAACATTAAATCACTTAATCAATATAGGTAAACTATCCAGGTGCACAATCCTGATACTAATAATGTTTCAATCACAGCCTAAATGTTTTTTTAGTTGATTCTTGTAACTCTCAACAGATGAATCAAATGTATTAATTTGTTTGTTTGCAGATAAAACATTATTAGCAGATCTTACTAACTGAGTTACTGGCTCATTTAATCCATAATTATTAGTTCGATGAAAGGGAACATACAAAATTTCATTGTTACTTCTAATACTAATATGCAATTCTTAGTTTGAAATGAGCCAGCAACTCAGGGCAATCTGTTGCTGCGTTCAAAACCCTATGCAAAAAACATAAATCAACAAAAGTGCACCTTGATTCTAAGGTTATTATGTTTAACTGTCTTCTAATCTCACCATATTCATATTCTTCCCTCTGGTACCCACATCTAAAAGCTACCACCCTTAAAAATTTAAGTAAAAAGATTTAAAATAGTAGCTTAAATTAATACTTGCTGTTTCCTACGCAGGGTAAAATATTTAGCTACTTATGTTAAGACCTTTTAATGCAAAACACAAAATTAAGACAAAGCGAAATACTATGATATTAATTTAAATATTACACTTTAACATTTTGGAACCAGCATCATCATACTAATTATATTAGAATCTGCTGGTTAAAACTACCAATCGGTTATGTTATGTTGCAGACATGGAAGCAGTAGGTAGCGTATCATCATGTGAGATGTTGTTTAGAACAAATATATTAGCAATAATTCCTGGAGGATCTCGTCCAAAAATTCCAGAAAACGTTTTGCATATTTATGATGACACACAAAAAAAGGCAGTTATAGAAATAAAATTTGCTTCTGCAGTTAAGGCTGTACGATTGAGGAGAGATAAGTAAGTTGTGCTGCACATTGCCTATTGAGATTTGATAACTTCGTGCTTATTGATCTAGTTTATTTAGGTATATGTATAACCATTTTTAAAAGTTTGAAATAATCATTTAGAATACAAAAAATTACGCAACAATTTCAGAATTTTATGATTAATCATTATGTTCAACAACGTAAATATAGATTGAGTGATAAGAGAGTAAAAACATTTGGCTACTTGATTTAACGTAGTCCTATCTGACTATAATTTGATTATATATTCAACAGGATATATGTCTTCATCTTCATATAAAATTATTCTTGACACTCGTTTAGTGCAGATATCATCAACACTCAGAAACCGACAATATTTTTAAAGCATATTTTGTATCCAGCACAGTGAATAGTTGATCTCTACTGCTTTTTTAGTGGTAGCTTTAGACATATTGACGCCAACAGCTCATGTCTTTCTATTTTCTTCAAGGTAGCTGATAAAATGTGTGAATTGATAATTTTTTTATGATAGCTTTTACGTCGCCTTCTACTGAGGACTGAGGACATTGTTTTCAATTTTGAAATATCCCCTATTATTAATAGGTTTAGCATATGGACTACACAGCTGTATACAGGTATCTATATGTTTGATCTTTTCATATCAAACATTTGTTTCCTTGTTGGTCACTATTCTTTGGAATATGCCACCCTCATATTTCATTTAAAATTTCATCGATTTTTTCAGCCATGTATTCTCTTATATGGGGATGAATATCTGTAGTGAGGGTTTTATACAAAAAAATAACAGGCGCAGTAGCCGAGATATTAAAATTAATAATCGATTTATACCTCCGATGACTCCAACCATCGCATTGCAAACCAAGAGCAGTGGCTTTCCTAATTTTCATCTTAATATTTGTTTAAATTTCGTCATGTTCAAAATCTAGGAGTTTATTAAATAGTAAATGGCGTGAAGACATTTTAAAAGATGGCCTCAAATTTGAAAAATAATCGCTGATGTGTATTTTCCATATTGGCGTTGGCGTTCCTGTTGCGTAAATCGCCCTAGCAAATTGATGATCTAATCTTCCTGTTTGGATGAGACATAAACAAAACTATGGAGTGTGGGGTTAGAGCTGTTGCAATGTTCTATCTGCGTCATAGACTCTATCTTCATTCTCCGTCGTTTGTGAAACTGGCATTTACGTTTTCTGAGGTATCCGTTTCAACTTAATAATAATAATAATAATAATAATAATAATAATAATAATAATAATA
>MU182088.1:314233-334714 GCA_016904865.1 Pissodes strobi
TACATATTTGTATTTCTTAATCTATAAAAAAATAAAAATTGTCTTATAAATAAAATACATAAAACTCATAGATTGTAGACGCAAAAAAAGGAAGTTACTAATATTGACTGATTTAATCTACCTACAACTTCTACGTTTACAACGTGTAGACAAGAATCTATCTACTATTGCGTTCAAACTATATGTTTACTTTTTCGTGTTCTACACAAATTATTGCCAAGAAGCTAAGACGGCTTTGAGCCATCGTTGATCTAACAAAGTTCTTTTTATTAATTTAAAGTTTGAGAAAGTCCTCTCAAATTGGGCTGATGTAACTGGGAGAACTAAAAATAATTGAAATCCTGTACACAAGTCAGGTATGCTACTGGTCAGTAATTAATTTTTGTCAAAGATGAAGTCTGCAAATTCTCTAATACTACGCATTTCTTGTAATTGATTTTCAAGGAAGTTTTTTGTTTGTATCACTAGCTAAATTCGGTGTTAAATCGTCAGAGTATTTGTCTGTTAATTTTTTAGCTTTAGTTATAATTTCACATTCTTCAGCTTGAAGTAATACTTGTGGTCCTAAAATTTCAAAATTTTAATAAATATTTTTGAATACCTGGTATCTCGTTTCAAATTGTACTAATATTATATCCAGAGATGCGTAAAATGCCGATTTGTCCTTTGTCCCATCATTTCGAAAAATCCTAAGAAAGAGTCCGCCACATTGTACTTCTTATTACCCTTGGTATTGATGGACCGGATCACAATATCTACCTGATCTTTCTTACTAATATCTTGGCTAGTCGCTAGTATACCAACAATGAGGAAACAAACGGACTCTTTTTCTATATCTTCAACTATAGTTTTCTGAATTCTATCAGAAATAAGCGCAATACATTTATTTTGTGACCTATTACTTAGGTAATGATACCGAATTATTTGCATATTATTGAAGTGCATCTCAGGAACCGGATCATATCTTGCTAAAAGTTTTACAATATTCAGAAATACTCCTTCTGAAGAAGAAGAATCTGGCTCCAACTTATTTTCATGATCAGAAATAGTATCTCGATCATTCTCGATGTCCACGAAATGGTAAGTTACAAATTGCCATAGTTCTTGTGATATCAATGAGTCTCTTCAAAACGTTTTTTAAAATGTCTCGATTATCTTTCAGGAAGGAATCAATGATTTTTTGTATCCTTCCGTGTTGAATATACTAAACATGCTTCCAAATGAATACTTGTCATGTGCAGATATATTTTTTGAGAGTCCTTTCCACTCACTAAGAGTTCCTGTAGTCCAAGCCGCACTAAATGAAGGATTAGATTTGTCACCAAAAGCCATTACCTTTAATTTATAGGAGTCATGAACAAGGTCTTTCGTAGCACTAATAGAGTCATACTCCTTTGTTTCTTCTATGGCCGCTGTAGAAATTGTAGGCGGGTTTTTGATACTTAAAGTAGCGGGTTTCTTTTGGTTTCGTTGGTAATCGATTTTCGGAATCTTCTTTTTTTTTCGACTTCCCTTTCTTCAGCCACTTTCCTTTTATTTGCACCAGTTGAATACTTTCGAAAACTGCTCGTTATTGACAATTTCAAGAAAACTTTCAAAAATAACTAATCTAAATTCAATAAACTCCAAATAAGCGCTTATATCAGTTCAAAAAATGAGAAATACGGTATTTATATACGAGCCACCAAAAGTAAACAGTCACATCAAACAACAACCCATTACCCATTTGATACGAATCGGAATATAATCAGGTGACGACAGGTGATTCCCCGAAATTGTGTGTTTATATTTATTGCATTTCAACTTCTACAGTTGTACAAAAGTTGATTTAAACATAACAATTAAAATATATAAAAGTTTTAATAAATGTTAATTCAATACAAAATTTGGCGAAGTTATTTAAGACAAATATATTAATATATTATATATTTAAGACAAATATAGGCCCCTCTATACTCCGGGGCCCTCCCGCATTGCAGGGTCTGCAGGGGCTGGTTTGCACGCCACTAAAACTGAAATTCAGTGAACATATATATGGTCTGAGTTCGAAGGTAGCTTCTGGCTGTTATGCTTTGCGAATTGTTTCGAATGAGCTGGGTAGTATCATGGCAAGAATTGTCTACTCTTACCTTATTGAATCCCATTTGAGGTACTGCATACAGTTTTGGGGGTTCTGTAGCCTGACTTTGTTTAATTATGTGTTTCTGTTCCAGAAGAGGGCCATTCGCTATATCTTTAGGGCCAATTCCAGAGCTCACTGTAGACCACTGTTCATTGAACAAAAGATTTTAACACTGCCATGTTTGTTAATAATGGAGACGGCTCTTTTTATTTATAAACGTTTTAGAGACATCATATCCATACATAAATATGAAACTAGGTATAATAATCAATTGTCCCTACCTATCCCAAAATTCACACTGACTAAAAACTCTCACATCTATGAAGGTAAAAAATATATATTGCAATCACCTGCCTCAAGCGGCTAGGGATGCCCCAAATGGGAGGACATATTGCAAAAGGCATATTGCTGCCTAAGTGAATTTTTTGAGGATGCCTTGTAGGTTTTCTATTTTTCTGTTTAGTATGTTTTGGTGTATAATTGTGGTTGTCTTACTTTAGTAGTACCCTTCCTTATTTGTGCACTGGTTCTTTATATAGTTATATTTTACCCTTGACTATATTTGTTTGGATATTAGATTTTATACATTGAATATTAGTTATTACGGAAGCTTTGTCATTGGATAATATTCTTGTGGTACTAAAGCTATTTTTGATTTGATTTGATTTTGATTTGTATTTTTATCATGTACAGGGTGTCCCAAATTCGAGCCTCATCATTGGGATCTCGGAAACTAGAAGAGATACGAGGTCGGTTTAATGGAGGCAAAGTTGCGCAGTTTGATGCTGATCAAAATGTCACCTTACAAGTTTAAAAAATCCGAATACTTCCGAAGATACTTGAAAAAAACCGAATATTCGCGATTTAATTTTTATTTTTTTTTTTTACTCTATTTGAATAGATATAACAAAATAAATTTCACGTTTTCATTGCTAGTTTTTCTGTTCTTCAAGATGGTGTTATCAGATTTTTAAGCCGGCGTTTCGTTTTTAGCTGCCATCATCAACTTTGTTTTCTTAAATACGGTCCTGGATTTTTTATTACGGATTTTAAGACCTCTCAAAGTCCCAAACCCAATGATGTATCGCACTTATTCGAAAAATTCATATTAGAGACATTTTCCATAAGAACTCATGTGTTCGAGAAAGACAGAAAATATATTTTTAATAGGATTAAAAACAAAAAATTTTCTTACGCATTACCGCTTTGCCTAAAGAAAGCTTAAAAACTAATATAAGAAGTGGTTAATAAATAATATAATTATTAAAGTGTCAACCTTCAAACCATAGGCTCTAGGCTATCTTTTAGCAATTTACCCAAGAAAATAGTTGTGTGGGATTAGATTTTGAACAAATAATAAATTTCACATTCTCATTGCATCGCACTTTTTCGAAAAGTCGTTTTAATAATGGTATGATCTTACCAAAAATCTGTTTTCTATCTCTCTCTAACACATGAGTTCTTATGAAAAATGCCAATAATATGAGTTTTTCGATCAAGTGAGATACATAATTGATCTGGGATCTTAGAAGAGTCCGTAATAAAAAATCCAGGGCCATATTTAAAAAAACAAAGTTTATGATGGCAGCTCAAAGACGAAACGTCGGTTTGAAAATCTGATAACACCACCTTGTAGAAAAGTAACGTTAAGAATGTGAAATTTATTTCGTTATATCCCTTCAAATAATGTCATAAAAAAATAAAAATTAAATCGCGAATATTCGGTTTTTTCCAAAAATCTTCGGAAGTGTTCGGTATTTTTAAACTTGTAAGGTGGCATTTTGATCAGCATCAAATTGCGCAATTTTGCCTCCATTTAACCGATCTCGTATCTCTTCTAGTTCCCGAGATCCCAATGATGAGGCTCGAATTTGGGACACCCTGTACATTTTATCAAGTTGATGAAAACCACTTTTGAATTTAAAACTATTGCTCTCATTCAGGGCGAGTTCATTATGTACATATTTTACTGTAAGTTCTAATGTTGTTTATATCAGGTAGTTAATTTTTAGCTTGTAACTGTAAATTACTGATGCTGATAGATTAAAAATGTTTTTTATATATTTTTTTATTTTTCAGACTTATAGTTGCCTTAACAAATAGAATCCACATATTTTCCTTTTTACATCCCACAAGAGAATTGTTTTCTGTTGAAACAAGATTCAATCCGAAAGGGTTATGTGAAGTTAGCCCATTGCAGAGTTCCCATAAACAAGTCTTAGTATTTCCAGGTCATAAGTTAGGAAGTGTGCAAATTGTGGTAAGCATATATTTATATAATAATGTTATTGTTCACTGTAGGCATTTTAAAATTACGTCAATACTCTTGGATTTTGATTGAGCAATTGATATTTGACTCCTAGTTCAATGGCGGCGCTAGCGTTATTTTTCAGTTGGGCGAAAACTGGCAGAAAATTTTACAGGATGGACAGCAGACATTTAATAATTATTGTAAAAAGAGGGGATTTTACAAAACTTTTCTTTATTTGTCGACGAATAAAATGTAAAATATTTATTTAAATTAATAAAAATAACATTAAGAACAATGAAGCGATTTAACAGATCGATAAATAGGTATATACGTACATGAAATAGTATAAAGTGCTATTCTTAGATTATTATGTTGAGTAGCAAACTGATTTCTTAATTAACTATACAGGAATCTAAGCGTTTTAAGGTATTTTTTTTAACATACCCTATAAGCCTATATTTGCCTCTAAATAGTCTGTAATTCGCTTTAGAGCTTTAAGGTGTATTTTCATGTATTCGACGGAGCTCCTATGTGTCAGAACGTTTGCTAATTTTTATCGGCATATGTTTTCAAATCACCCTATTTTGCCTTACCAAGACATCAGGGGTCAACTGCACATTTTAGAGTCGTACTTGCTTGGGTTGACCTGGAAGGAACATCTCATCAGTGGCTTTATGAAGGCTGCTAATACTTTATGGACGTGTATAAGGGCTTTCGAATACCGTGGAGCTTACATCTTCAGTTAAATATACTATTCTGATACGCCCTATCACCTACGGACCCATTGTATAATGAAGCGGTACTGTAAGCATGCACATCTAGGAGTCAGCTGTGTGAATAATTATAGATGCTTTGAGGACAACACCCGTGTCCCATCAGGGCTCCACCAATTTTTGAAGTATGGGTGCCTTGAAATCTACATAAAGACTGAAAGGTTTTGATCTCCTAAGGCCTAAGGCACAGCAATGTTCCGATGAGACATATTGGGATCTGGAGGAGGTCGCTCAACAGTTGTCTGATACTATTAATGAAAGGGATAACATACTGTCCACCATCAGATCAAGCAAACCCTTTAACCTCTAGAATGTCTCAGTTGATCCAGAAAAGTTAAGCTGTCTCTTCTCCATTTTTTTTTTAAATATGTATATCTAAAAGTAAAAATATATGCTATTTAAAAGTGATAATAATTTATAATAATAATTCTATTTCAGTAAAGGACATGTCATCGGATATATTGATTCATGGGTTTCACTATATTTTATATTTTTTATATATATGTTGTTTATACCCACTAAATAAACACTAAAATGTTGGATTTTTTTTTGTTAGCTTAAAAAAAACTAACCCAAATTGGTTATATAAATAAATTCAAATAATATAGTATTTTTATTAGCTTTCAAGGAATATTATATAAATAGTGTGAAGGAAGTTATTTGCCATCATACAAAAATTTATTTGTTATACAAAGTGTTTTTATAACTGGTACAGGTTTAAAATAACTTACAATATATATAAAAACTTTTTTCGATGATATACTTTCTTTCTATAATATACTTTCACGCATCACTACTAATGCGTGAAGTACAATTTCACGCACCGGTGCGTGAAGTACAACGTATTCCTTATGGGATTTATTTCACGCATACTTCCATAAGAGCCCATGTACGCGCGGATCCAAAATGAACAGGTGGCTATGCTTGTCCTATTTTGATTGAAGTTTTGCGAGCTATGACAACTGTCATTAAAAAGAATAATTATTGTGTAATTACGTTGTTCGTGCAAATATTGTTAGAAATTTCAAAACTATGGACTCAGATTCTGATCTGGAATTATGTGGTACTCCACCAGAAATAACAGCCGCAGCCAATATTGCAAGCGAATCCTTATTGCCGAGCAAATCCCTCAAAATTTACGAAAGTACTTATTATTATTATTATTATTATTATTGTATTATTTACGGTCGTAGAAAAAGTATAGTGTGCAACACGTGCGTGAAGACTTTTATACACTCATGTGAACATCACATTCATGTATAAAAGTTGACTGCACGCACTTGTTACACAATATACTATTAACTGCCATATTGGTATATTTATATAGATTTTACCTGAAATTTCTTTACACAATGACATAAAAAGTATTCATGACATTCATTTAATAAGTCTTGATAATAATATGATTTATTTTAAAACTAATGGAAAATAAAGGAAATATGCAGTATATTTTTGTCGCCCAATGCCACTCGTTTCAATTTTTACCAATAGTTTATAACGCGTTTAAGTACTATAACAAAGATATGAAACAACTATTCCATATTCATTGTTTTCATTTAAAATTAAATGTCGAAAGTTGTGTTTAACTATGCAAGCTCTTTGTTATTTCATAAAAAAATTAGTAAATTATTTCAAATTCCAAAAAGCGGGGCGATAGCTAAGAGTAAAATGGGTTAAAATGCGGATAAATACACTTGCCTTACAAACGTTAATTGGCTATTCAGGTAAAAGTTACCAGATCGATAGTTTACATTGTCTTTAGGACGTCTAGCATATCCTAGGTACCACCACAAACTAGGCATATTCGCGCATACTCCCCACTGTATTTGGTCCCACTTTGCATGCACAATAAGTACTCGAGCTGTGTTCAGGATATTGATTTTCACCATAAGTTATGAAAATAGTGTTAAACTGACTGAATTTAATCTTGAAAAATGCTATTGTCTTGTATGCTTATCCGGAGACCTTGTTCTTGTATGAATCAATTAAATGTTCCTGTTCCACTCTTAACTGCAGTAAATTAACATTAACACGATTTCTGATTTTTGGTATACGTTAGCAAGGCACATGTTACTTTCAAGCAGGTGGAAAGATTTATACAGTATTGCATTGATATTATGTCCCTAAAAAATTTCAATGAAGAGTTTTCGCAATTATTCGGGATCGATTTGCGTCTTCTGTGGCGAATTGTCTTTGATTCCGAGGCAAAAAGGTGGAATTTCGCAGTTTAAATTCAGTTCTTCGATAAATTCAACGGCATTTCTATACCTCGGTCAAATATGTCACCCTCACCCTCTTGAACTCCAACCCATTCTTGTAACCTGTGTTGTTGGTCTTGGGTCATGTCATGTGTAAAAATTGCTGCATTTTTATTATGAATGTCTAATGAGAGAGTGTTTCTTGTGAAAGAAATAAGATTGCCGTTGAATTTGAAAATGAACATATCTAGTTAGTTAGTTATACATTTATTATCCACGGTTACAATTATTATAATGGCATACTAAGATATAGAGATCGCGTTTATACTCAGCTAGTGCCGCCGGCGCCGTTCACGCTTGCAAGCGTGATTTGTGTCACGCCTAGGGCTAATCTAGCCTTTCTTCTAAAACCTAGTTGTGTGCCGTTCGATATCGCTCTATATACTTTCCAGGGGTTACTTACCCTTTAAGCCTAATCTAGGCTAACGTAATGATAACTTGTTTTGAGTGATAAAATATGTGATGGCTTTGAACACAGAAAAATACCACACGAAAAAACCTCTTTCACGTTTCTTTGGTCTCTTAGCCACGGGCATGTAAACGCCCTATTGTGTGGGGTGGGTAGCTGGAAATTGCATATTGGGCGTTACCCGTTCAATCAAGGAACAAACGGGAGGCGAGCTTCACCAAATTCGCCTTCCAGCGGAGCACGCAGCCAGCCAGTCAGTGAATCTGTGTCTGAGTTCGTCGGTTATTTTGTTATTCAGGCGGTTTCGGATCTTGATAGAAGAGACGTTGCTCTGTATATGGGCCCGTGTTTTGGTTTGTTCCGTGGGTCAAAGCGCACGTTGGCTATGCGCTTGCCGTCAGTGGCGAGCCGCGTATACCAGAATCATAAAACTTGCAGGATACCTTGTCTATGTACTCCTCGACAGTGTCAAGGTTTGGCCATGAGTGCAAGTCTATAATTCTAGTATAGCGATTTGCCGAAAAGGCAGCTCTAAGGTAACGGTTTTGCATAACATGCAGCGCTTTTTTGTGCGTATTTGCCACAGAACACCATACAGGGGCCCCATACAATAACGTCGGCCTGACTATGGCACGGTATATGCTGACTTTGTTCGCAGGGCTTAAGAAGGATCTTGGCCTGATCAGCGTATTTAGGCTTCTCTGAACAATGGCGTTTTTCCTGCGAATTTCAGTCATGTGCCCGGTAAAGTTCATTCGTTTGTCGAAGACTACACCCAAGTATTTTACTTTTTCTTCAGCGTCTATTGTGATGTCGTCTATTGTTAGTAGCGTGATGTCTAAGTTAGTTCACTTTTTAGTTAGTAAGGTTAGTTCTGTCTTTGGGGCGTTCATGTTTATTTTCCAATATTTTCCATCTCGCATAATATGGGAGCAGGATGTCAAGGTGTTCTAGGAGTTTAATTTTGGCTGCCTGCGCGATTTGGGATTGCGAGTAAATTGCCGTGTCATCGGCGTAGAGCACTAAGGAAGTGTTTGGAGAGGAGGGGATGTCTGCTATATAGTAGTTAAATAGCTGTGGGGACAATACAGTGCCCTGTGGGGCACCGGCTTTTAACGGTCTAACAGACGAACTTGCCCTGTTTATGCGTACTGAGAGGGTGCGCCCGGCAAGGTATGACTGGACCAGAGCTGTCAGATACAGCGGGAAGCCAAGCTCCACATGCATCTTGTACAGCAGGCCGTCATGCCCAGAGCTGCTTAAGATCATTTAAAAAATGATTTAAATCAAAGATCAAAGATACTGATGGGGAGTGGATGTTGCTTCTCACTCCAACACAAAGGGGGACATAACACTTGGGTTATGTCGTAGAACCGCGTAACTGGTTCTGGTTAAATGTTCGAAGGACCACAGCCATAGGCTGAATTTATTGTTTCAGGAAAAGTTACATTAACCCACATTAAACACAAAGTCCAAATTTGATTAACTTTAATGTTAATTAATAAAAACGAAACGTCTATGTACAAAAGTAAATTAAACACTGGTATGATCTAGTCAAATGTTTGTACTTAAACCTACTCTTCATCCGACACACTTAGTGTCAAATATCCACACCAATGCGTTAAAAACTAAATTAACAACAACCCTAAATTAACCACTAATCAGTATAATCACTACGCGTTTGTCTTCTCACTTCTTACTAACTATAACAAACAACCATCTACAGAACTGCTTGTAAGTGGTCAAAATACACTTTGACTTACAAAACTTCTTCCAACTCTCGCGATAACATTTAATTAAATACAGAGCAATACAAAAAGGGCAGAGAGAACTTCAAAAAGTAATTTAGAGCTGCAGAGATGCGATTTAAGAGCGTAACATAAGAGCAGAGCAACAAATGGCTCAAAGGCCAGTTTGTTATTATCGCATTATTAATAAAAAGGGCAGAGCAACTACAGGCTCGACAGCCCGTGTAGACCTTACGTGACTTCTACCAACTTCTCACTTACTTAAAATTTTGTTCTTTGTCTCTTTCCACGCACTTCTTTCGAATCACAAAGAACCATTAATACATCAACACATTATAGAGATTAAAAAATGCAACAGAAACAGCCTGAAATTCGAGCACGGTCAAAATGACCTGTCAGGCTTCAGATAAACGTTAATAAATAAGAGTTTTTATAGCTTTCATAATACTCGAGAATGTTTTTAAGGGCAAAATAATTTTCAAGAGCATTAATAAATAAAATTGGTGTGACGTTTCACAACAGATACTTTTCATTTGGACAAACGATTTAAATTAAAGATCATTTGAGGAGCTTTCAAGCAAAACCGAATAAATCCACTTTTTATGAAAATTGAGTTACCGGCGGATACCGATTCAGTTTGTTAAAATACATCATATAAACCAACTATTAACGTGCAAAAACGAATAAATCTTCGTCAATTTCAGCGTTGATATTGATATTTTCGTGCAAAACCGAATAAATCCGCCTTTCGCTCAAAACCGAATAAATCCAAATATATATTTATATTATTTATGTCGAGTGTCCTATTTTACCTAATTAGTAAGTGTGTATCTTGAATAGATGGCAACAGCTTATGGAAAAGAGTGGGAAAGCGGCGAAATTGTTGCATTTATGAGTAAATCGAGATGAAAATAATGAGGAAATAACTCAGGAAGAAAAAGCGATGAGTAATGAGTGCGACTGCTTAGAAGAGGAGTCTGCACTCCATGTTTAATTAACTTTTTGTTATGTAGTTTAAACTTTAAAAGATAGTTATTTATTATTGTTTGCTCTTTGGCTAAAATTTTTTCTTAGAAAAGAATATTATTTTTTTGCTTAATTTGGGAGAAAAGATTTTTTTTAGATTTTTTTTCATGGGTTTAAAAGGATAAAAAGCTAATTTCCTTTCATCTTTGTCAACTACACATATTATGTTTTTGTTTGTACTAGTTTAATAATATTTTTATTAATGTTTGCTAATAAAGTTTTGAGCAAAACCGAATAAATCCAGTTGTTTTGAGCAAAACCAAATAAATCCATTTTTGTTTTAGTTCTATTTCTCCGAAATATTATTTTTGAAAACTTATATTATAGGGAAAGTCTTATTATGATGCCTCTAATACTATTTGCTAACAAGATAAATGAAAAAGCTAGTACTTTTTGCGTAATAGAAAAATCGTCTTTTCCCAAAAATCGTTTATGGTGGATTTATTTGTTTTTGCTCGAAACCTCCTCATTTTTTATATAAAGAAAGATTTAAATAATAAATCTTTTTTATATTCAAATCTTTTTTACATTTTAAATCATTTTAGGAAATATTTAAATCTTTTCAAAAGATTTAAATAATTTTTAGAATCTAAAACTTTTGAAAAGATTTAAATACTTCCTAAAATGATCTAAAATGTAAAAAAGATTGAAATCATTTGGTTGGTTATGTACAACGAATTGGCGTCGTTGATTATGTACCATTAAAAACCCCATAGAGCGTAATCAAAATGTTATTTCTATAAATTAAGTGAAAAAAAAAAGCAAATGTGTGACATCACCCAATCTAAATTTTAAAAAACAATACAATCTTAAATAGGTACGTCAAAATAACATACAAAAACAAAATTAAAATGTTATTTAAACCTTGTTTTTTTTTAATGAGATTTTTGACACATTGTCGAATGTTTAATAGCCGTTAGCATTCACATAATTGGTAACTTTGCACTTCTTATCATGTTAGCCGATTATATTAATTAAAATGAAAACACTAACAACATCAAACATGCAAAATAGCTCATTATGTGCACGCTAGCAGCGTTTAAATATTTAACAATATGTCAAAAATTCCATTAAAAAATAAGCTTTATTTTTTTGACAATTACTTTTTGATAAAATCAACTTAAAATTTGACAAAATCCTATTATTTCAATTATCTTTTTTTTATATTTTTGATTTGAATTTTTCCTAGAATATTGTTCTGGCGGAAAAATCTATTTTACTTTTCAGCTAGGTTTTTTATGGTATTTTGTTTGCTTTTTACAGAGTAGTTACTTCGTAAGGGGTTTGTTTATAATGCAGAAACTTTCATCGAAATTATCGGGAATATATATTTTTAAGAAATCAATAATACAAAAGTTTCCCATATAGCCAATATATTTAAAAAAGAAAATTACAAAATACAAAATAAACATAGAACTAAAACACTTAGAATGTATTTATTGCTGTATTTTATTATAGTTATGAGGATGGACTACCGACCTTTATAGATATTACGTTTTATTCCAAAACGAAAAAACTTAGAATCACGAAAATTGACTAGAAGGCATGGTGTTTAAAAATGTTATTAATTTTTTTATAACAAATTTTGAACCGGTTTTTTTGGGGAAAACTTACTTTCACGGTTTCACCATTAAACAGGTTCAAAATTTGTTATAAAAAAAGTAATAACATTTTTAAACATTATGCCTTCTAGTCAATCGAATGTACAAGCAAGCCGCACACCAAATTTCGTGATTCTAACTTTTTTCGTTTTGGAATTAAACATAATATCAATAAAGGTCGGTAGTCTATCCTCTTAAACTCTTTTTAATGATTTAAATATTTTTAATGATTTAAATCTAAATCTGTTTAAGGATTTAAATTTTTTGGAAGATTTAAATCTTTTTACTGATTTAAATCCTTTTAGAAAGATTTAAATACTATTTTTAAATCAAAAATCAAAGATACTTTTCAGAGAGATTTAAATCATAAATTAAAAATCACTTTCAGAAAAAAAATTTAAACTCAAAGTATTTAAATCAAAAAAAGTATTTAAATCACAAAAATGATTTAAATCTCACTGATGGTGACAGCTCTGGTCATGCCACACCCTGTCGAACGCCCTATCTATGTCCAGGAGAAGGAGGGCAGTGCTTTGGCCTCGATTGAAGCCCTGAACAGTGGCATGTGCAATTTCAACTGCCGGCATGGCAGTGTTAAGCCTAGCCCTGAAGCTAAACTGCTCCATGGGCAGCACACCGAGTCCATCGGCTGCGCCTCTTATCCTGGACAAAAGTAGCTTCTCCGCCACCTTTGCCATGGTGGGGAGCAGGGAAATCGGTCTGAAAGAACCGGTTTGCCTCGGATCTTTGCCTGGCTTGTGGATCATTATGATCTCGGCATGTTTCGAAGAGGATGGGAGATACTGTAGGCGAATGATGGCGTTTACAATGTGCATGAAATGAATGATGGATTTCTTCGGAAGATTCCGAAGAGTTAAATAGGGCAGCGTATCGTTTCCAGGAGCTTTGTTTCGTGGCAAACGATTTAGTAAGGCTCCGATCTCCCCCGGGGTGTCAAGCAGCTTTGTCAGCACCAACGGTGGGATGGGATACTTGTGCGATGTTAATTTGGATACAATGTTTGAAATGCTTGGGTGGTCAGGGGTGGTATCAGGCGTCTCCCTATGTAGCCCCTCCAAGAAATCAGCGAAGGCCTCTGCTTTGCCATCGCCGGTCATCATATCATTGCCGTTGTGCTGTATAGTGTATAGCTGGCATGGCTGCAGCGGCTCTTCTGATTTTGCTGGCCAGGCTCCAAAGGAAGCCGTCTTGCGGACTTAGAGAATTTACGTAGTGCATCCATTTGAATGACCTGTACTCGCTAATTTGGTTTTTAATATTGTTTGTTAATTCATTTATGTGTATATGGTCGATTCTCGCGCGATATCTTTGCCATCTACGTCTGATGGCGTTTCGTGCCCTTATTTGGATAAGGATGTGATCTGGGAGGGAGTCTGCAGGGCGCTCTTTCCTAACAGAGTGAGCTAGTGTGTCATGGACACGCTGGATGTTTGAGGTAAATGATTGGACTTGCGCCTCTAGTTCCTGGATGTTATCTATTTGGCTGGGAACCACCGTTACTTCATTAAGCCTACGCCTGAACTCTCCCCAATCGAGATTCCTGTATGAAATTTTCATTTCACAGGTCTTTGGCCGCCTTGGTTCAAGACAAATCACGATTGGGAAGTGATCAGAGTTCAGGTCATTTATCGCCCGAAGCGGCGGGATGTCAGCGATTCCCTTTGTAACAGCAACATCCAGGTAGGAGGGGGTAGGGGCCCAAGCAGGGTAGAAAGTTGGGATTTCGGAGTGGTGTAAAAGGAGATCTGGGTTATTCTCTATTGCGCGGTACATCATTTGGCCCCTGACGTTTGTTGCTCTAGCGCCCCACACTACGTGCCGGGCGTTTAGATCGCCAATCAACAGGAACCTCCTGTTGTCCGGGAAGAAAACCATGAAGTCATCATAGGTGCAGGGAGCGAGCGGAGGAACGTAGGCCCCCGCAATACGCAGACCGTTGTCGGTCTCAATGCAAATGTGTTCTGCTAAAGAGCGGATGCCGTTGACTCTTTTATATGGAATCGATCTACGCATCAGGCAGGCCACGCCGCCTCCGCGCGGATTGGGCCTATCAGATCTCTCGGTCTGATAACCCCGAATCTTCAAAACAAACCAAGGGTCTATGCGGGTTTCCAATATGAAAATAACCGAGAAAGGATTATCATGCACAAATTGCTTAAACTCGCTCAATTTGTGCCTGATTGAATTACAGTTCCAACTACACACTTGAAACATGAAACAGGCATTTATATGTTGTATTTTCCAAGCTCATCAGTGAAAAATCTCACCGCTGCCTGTACTATTGGTATTATATCTCCGTTACAAGACTTGAGCATAGATAGAAACTCATCTAGAGCAAAAAATAGCTCATTTATGTTTACTAAAGCGTTAATTTCATTTACCGTGTTAGAGAGCTTATGAACATTTACGTTAATATTACTATGTACATTTAAGTTTTGATTCATATTTACAGGTGCATCTGCAGCGATATTGTTAGCACATACATTTCGAGAATTTATGTTTGTATTTCGGGCTTGGGGTGGTCTGCTTCTTCCTAGGATGTCCAGAAACTGTTCCTCATAGGACTGCCTCTCCGGCCGGTCTTCTTCTCGTTCATGATGGTAGCTTTTGCTTAAGCCCTGGCCTCTTCGTTGGCCAGCACGTTTTTGTCCTTGGGCATTTTGCCATGCCGGCTTGCCGGTGGCGGCGCTGGCACATATGTTTGCTTTTGTTTGGGTGTCGCTAATTGGTTTATTTTGTAAGTGTAAACCGGGCACTCTGTGCTTATAGAGCGATGCTCACTTCCACAGTTCACACACTTTACGTCATTTGAGTTGCATGACGTAATTTCATGCGTGCCCGCACACTTTGAGCATCTGGCATTTCTTATGCAGTAAGTGGCTGCGTGTTCGAGCCCCTGACAGCGCTTGCATTGCATGATTGGCTTTTCTGACAAACGGTTTTGCCAGGAAACCCTTACGTCTAAGATAAGTCGGCATTCTTGGTTCAAACGCTTGAGGGTGTACCCTGTGTCAAGGACAACAAGGTATAACGGCACTCTAGTACGCTTCATTAGATAAATACTTTTAGCATTAATGTTATATAAGTCATTTAACTCTTGTTTGATGTCTGTTATGTCCATATCGTCATCTAACCCTCGTAATACGAAGGCCTTAGTTTTCTGCGTTGACTCAGCATAGCTGTGATATTGCACGTTATCCTGGTCAAGACTTCTCTTTAAGAATGCCCAGGCTTTTTCTTGCTCGCAGTATGCAATCACAGTGTTTTTTGTATATTTGAGCGTATATTTCGTGATGTTATATTTCTTTAGATCTGCCTGTAGGGAGTAGGGCTTTATGGTTATTGAACTTACCCTGTATGACAATCGGCGGCGGGGGCTTTGTTTTGGCCTGTCTTTTCGGCGGCGACTTGTCAAGGAGGTGTGCCTTTCGTTTCCCGGTTCGCTTTCCGGAGCGAATTTGAAGTGCTGGGATTATGCGACGAAGTTTCGCTACTTGCGTCATCATCCATATCAGACAAGGGCTCAAATCGGTTTTTCGTTGGAACAGATATTTGCCCCCCCAAAGTCAACGAAAGGGGTAACTTCAGGAGCACAGAAGGTGTGCTATTTATTCGCATCTTTCTGCGGAATATCGGTAGTTTCAGCCGTCTTTTGCGCGGTTTGGGCCGTTTCTTGCTCCATGACCTCTGTAGAGACCGCAGTCTCGGGATTTAGGGTTATCAGCTGTTGGCATGTGAGATTTTTGGTATATTTAGGCTTTTTTCTGCCGGTGTCAATTTTTGCCTTCATTTGGCCCTTGTTTCGTGATGCTGCGAGGCCGTGTTCGCTTCTCAGGTGACCTATGGCTTTGTTTAGATCAGGGATGAGGGATTTTGGTTCTTTATTTGAAGTAGTACGGAGTGGCTCTATTAAGAAGCTACAGGGTTTGCATTTATCCATATAACTCTGCATTCTCCTGTAGATTTTACGAGTATTCTCGAATACAACTTCATCCTAGGGTGCCTGCGAAGAACTTGACGCAACAGAAGTATTACAAATCGTCGGAATCGACCATTTTTTAAGGCGAAATATCGGGGATCCGTCCCCGAAAACAAAAAAAATTGAACACAAGTGCGCTAGTTTTTACTAATCTGTAGCCAGCCAGAGAAGCAAACTAAAAGTATTCGATAAATAAATACCCGGAGCACGTAGTAAAAAACGCGTTTGGATTCCTAAATCTGAGATTCCAATAATCAGCCCGATCTCTTGGCCGGCAAGTCGATATCGAACATATCTAGGACATGGTAAATATGTACAATCAGTGTATAAGGATGGATCATAAGGGACATTATAAAATCTGGTAACACGGTGAGTCATAAATCATTGGTCTTTATATTTTGAACTTCAGGACGATCAAATCCCAAGTTTTCTAAAACAAATCTTACCATAAGACCATGCTAATGCCATGCTAACATTTTATCAAGAAGAATAATTTAGTAAAAATTTTTTAAATACCTATCTCATCTTCGTTAGGAATGTTATCAAATGTTTCTTGGTAACAAATTGTGCTTGGAAGACAGAATCGTCCCCTCATGACCCTATAATAATCCTACTGATTGCCCAGCTAACTGGAATAGAAGAAGTGCATTTCGGTAAATGGGTTCTGAATTGTGTGCCTACTCCGAGAAGACTGCGTTAGCACGCTAAATAGGTAGCACATTCTGGTAACCTACGTGCGACAGATTTGCACGCGGACTGGCCTGATTAATTCGTTCATTCCTAGACGAATCGTAAACTCACTGATAATATTTTATAGTTTACATTGTTGTGTCTTATACATTAGTAGGTGCTTAATAATAATACTAATAATAATAATAATAATAATAATAATATGCATTTAAATCTGCTTTAAAATGAGTGAAATTCACTTAACAACCCTAGGGTTAGCTTGTGCTTGTAACGGGCCCCGACAGGCGACTCTGGCTTTCCCATCCAGCCCAAATTCTATATGGAAATAATTTCGGCTATTGCATTGCCAAAATAACGTTGTTTTGGTACAAGGACGCTCACAAGTATTTGTAAATCTTTCTAAATTTTTCTGTCCGACAAGTATTGAAAGTATTTTCGTCACTGCTTAGTCTTAGTAATGTTTATTTTTAGGACCTGTCTAGTACAATTCAAAGTTATTCTAGTGCACCAATATATATACAAGCCCATAAGAACGAACTGGCGTGTATAGCAATTAACCAACAGGGCACCAGAATAGCAACGGCGTCTGAACAAGGCACTTTGATCAGAGTGTGGGACACTGCTACTAGAAATCAATTGGTAGAATTAAGAAGGGGGACTGACCCTGCTACTATTCATTGGTATGGATAAGTCTGCCTGTTATATAAAATTTTATTTCAGATTCAATGCCTCTCAAATAATCTCGAAAGTGGTGTGTCACGATCCAAAAATGTGTAAACCCAGTTTCATTTTAAATATGCTAAATTTTCTAGAAATGTTCAAATATTTCTAAAATTTCCGAATATGAGTCTGAATTGATTAAAATGTACGTATTATTTTGAAATATTTCTCCAATATACAGGGGTTCGCATATATTTAGCATCCTGCCTAGAGAGATTAATTTTAATAGATATTAAAAACGTCAAATACAAAATTTTAGGGGTTTCCGAGGTTTTGTCAAAACAAATAACTGCCCATCGCAGAGTTGTCAAAAAACACCAACTTGTTTTATAAATAAATTTTCCTTTGTTCATTTATCGAATAGTCCGTTCGTTACTGATTTCGAATATAACAGGTCCCTTACCTTTAGTTTTAAATCTAAGCAACGAATCTGGAATTAGGTTTATTTTTTAAGTATACCGATGGTCTCAAGTCAAAATGATGGTTTTTGTAAAAGTAAAAAAAATTGTTTTATTAGAATTTTCAAAAACGGAACGTAAATTGTTATAAAACTAGCAACATTGTTCAAACATGACAGGTTTGAAGATAGTAAATTTCGTTTTCTTGATTTTTAGTCTTCATTTAAGAAGTTGATGGTCGTATTCATTGTTGTTACAAAAGTAGGTGCCTACTTTTTTTATTCTCTCAATACTGACTCATTTTTTTAAATGAAAGTTTTCCTTCAGGACGGTATTTCACAGACTCAAATTTGCAACATAAGAGTTCTTGTTTTTTGATAATTTCCTCCCTTTGACCCGCTTGGTGGTACTTTATTTACCAAATTACAAATCAAACATTGTCTTTGGTTTCATGATAAATCCTGCGAAAACTTTTTAAACACTTCCTTGCGTTTTAAAGCTTCAATATAAACAACAATTCCTCTTCTTTGACTTTGAGGTACATGGTGTTCCAAGTTTTCTTGCACGTTTTCAGTGTATTCAAAAGTTTAGGTTGTTTAGATGGTCAAACTTGCTCTTTCTTTTGCGAGATATCAATGGTTGGTTTTCATATCTCTGTTAATCTTGATCGTTTTCATTGAAAATACTTGAATAATGTGATTATGGGTTTTCTGATAAACTCAGGTAGGGATGTAAAATGACGGTAATTTTTTTATGTGACTGTGACGGTCATTTAATATGTAATTTTTACTGGTTTATCTTGAAAATATATATAATGATATAAAAGCATCAGACATCAACTAAAACATTAACAATCACAGACATAAACTCTCGCATGACTTAAATGCAACTATATTAAAATTATACTAAAAAAAAACAAAAAAATAAACAACAGAAACAAAAATAAACCCAGATCTCTAAATAAACAAGAAGCAAAAATAAAGGCTTCTAAAATTAAGTAAAAATCGCTTTATAAACAAATCAAAAACATATCCTGATGGAACATAACATATAACTCGTAATATAAAGTCAATAATCTGACTAAAGTGCGTCTTCAGTTTCGCAATTATCGACATCAAAGTCACTGTTTTCGTGGAAGTTGACTCTCCGTTGAGGTAAATGTTGATTTTGCAGAACGTTCGTCAACATTAATAGTTTCTAAAATTTTATATAATACAATTTTTTAAGCATATTTCTTAAAATATAATAATAAATGTACCTTCCAGTTCACACAACAACAAAAAACAAGCACAACACTGTACTAAAACACACTAACGCAGCCGAACTACTGAACTCGCAGGAAAAACCAACGGCGCGCCATTAAGACGCGCACTGAATACCGTGTTGTAGCTTGTCTGAAGCTTAAAAATCGCAAGTCAAGTGATATTTTTGTTCCTGTCATACATTTTAATGACGAGCGGATATTTTTTGACAGTCAGAAATTTAAATTGACAAAAATATATGACAAGGGTGTCATAAAAATAAATGGCATGACAGTCATATACATTTTGACCGTGACATGACATTGTCAAAAAAATTGGCTTACATCCCTACACGCAGGCGTAAATCCCTGTCGCTACTTGCATAGTCATCATCACCTTAAAAAAAAACAGTATTCATATCCGACTATTTTATGTTGTTTATTCCATGTATTTATCTGTTATTTGTATCAACCCCTAATTCTCCAAATGTCAGATAAGCAGATGCAGCCTCTGAATGAAGCTCGTTTCGAAGTTCAAATGTATGTGAGTGATTGAGTTCAGTCGTCGTCGTAGAATTCCAGCACTCCTGTAAATCCCCAAGCACGACCGACAGGTTGGTAAAACCTGTGATGTAAACAAAAGTGCAATGTTTTAAAATTTTTGTCTACTTAGATTCCTCGCTTTAAAACTTATTTTTCTGGTTATACAACTAATTAAATCTGTGAACACTGTCTCTGGTCGTTGCTTATCGCCGTGTTTTACATAATAAACTGATGACTTGGGACATATTGAATTGGATATGACGATTTTCATTTACGTTTTATTGTTTTCGCGCCCATTTCCCCGGGGTTTCGTATTTTTGGGGATTTATCACCATCTAATAGAGGTGCCTCTATTTCTAAGGATTAAAAAAGGATTAGTTCTAAGGATTAAAAAAGGTCAAATCATTTAGTTCTCGGTAAAACCAAGCCATTTTACTCTATAATACATCAGCTTTTAACTTTTGGGGAACTCCACATAGTAGCCGATCGTTATCATACACATTTACAAGGTGTTCCAGTGCGGCAGTGGTGCATGCTTTCTGTTAATGTAATACAGATGAACACAGTACTGTTCTGAGTTCTGTTCTAATAAATTCTAACCTAAACAACTTACTTTAATATTTTCTGTTCTATAAATACAAAATGTATCTATTTTTTTCAGTATCAACTTTAGTGCTAATTCAGAGTTCTTGTGTTGCTCAA